>BGPR01004661.1:0-22163 GCA_013235015.1 Araneus ventricosus | reverse complement strand
AAAAAAAACAAGTCACACTTTCAAATAACAAAGAACTGAGGAGTAAAATTTCATATTAACGCAAGACTTAATTAAATATATTTGAATCTGAAAACAAGATCGATATAAATTAGGTTTTATTTTGCTGTTTGGAAGTGCAAGATGCGGCATTTATCCATAACTGCTTCATAACAAGAACAAAAATTATTGTCAATAGCAAATATTTATTTTCGACTTGATTTTCAAAATTTAAATTAAAATAATAGATTTCATATATCTTTGATTTTGCTCTTAGAATAATCTGTCTTGAGAGGAAAATCGAAACGTGTAAAAATAAATGCTCCTTGAAGAAAAATTATTTAATTCATTATCAAATTTATTGAAACGTTTTGTGTTTATATGTGCATGTGTTTAAACTGAAATATCGTTTCTAAAGGAGCTTACAATAACATTTCGGTGTTGTGTCTCTGTAAGCAAATTAAAATAAGGAACTAAATTCTTTTATGACAGGATAACATATATTTACCAATACATTTAAAGAAATCACTCTGACAAAACATGAAAAATAATAAAGAATTTCTTATTTAATTTGTATCTATTTTATCTGCGAGAAACATTTTTTCGGAATATATGCAGATAATAAAGCAATTACAGTACAACCTCGAAAATACGGACTGCTCGGGGGTTTGGAAGGTCCGGATATCGGAAATTTCCGGATTTTAGATATCTTACTTAAACCCATAGATATGTCAAAGTTCTGATGTCACCGTGTAGGTAATAGACCTGTCAAGGAACGAAAAATAGAAAAAGAAAATGGTGTAGTTTTGAAATTTGGCACAGCTGTTGGGGGTAGAGTCCTAAACGACATACTAAACGTCCCCGCCGGTGGGGGGGTGCGCGGAGTTACAGGAGGAGTTTTAAGGGGGGAATTTTCAGTTTTTTCTTAAATTTCTCAAACACTATGGGCTCTATCAAAAACTTTCAGTTACACAATTAAACTACATAAAATTTCCCACAAAAAAAGTCCTACTTTTCCTTTGTAGCATCAATAGTTTAGAAGATACAGTGGGATTTAAAAAGTTAATATTTCTAAAATTCCTTATTGTAATGGTAAAATCGATTAAAAGTACTGAATCAACAATCCTCATAATAATCTCATGCCTATATAATAATTATGCAAGGGTAGTATTGCAGGTGCCGGAGCGGGGGGGGGGGGGAACAAACCCATTTGATGAACAATGAGGCTCCCCCTCACATCCGTTCCCCTTCACGAGTTTCCTTCTACTCGTAGTCAGGTAATCGAATTGTAAACTTCAAAAAAGTTATAGTTTTGAAATTCGGCACAGTTGTTGGGGAAAGTGCCCTAAACGACATACTAAAAGTCCCTGATGGTGGAGAGTGCTCAGGCGGCACAGGGGGTTCAAAGGATGGATTTCTCAGTTTTCTGAAATATCTCGAAAACTATGGATCCTAACGAAAAAGACTTAATTATAAATTTAAACTAAATTAAATTTCCCATAAAACTAGTCCTAAATGTTTTGTAGAATGAAATTTTAGAAGATACAGGGGTGTTTAAAAGTGAATATTTCAAAAATTACTTATTATAATGGTAAAATCGATTAAAAGTTCTGAAGAAACAATCCTCAGAAAGACCTCATGCCTATACAATAATTATACGAGGGTAGTATTGTATGTGTCGAAAGTAGTGGCGGTATCAGGAATGGGGGGCGACAAACCTATTTCATGAACAGTCGCGTTCCGTTCCTCCCCTCACGTCCGTTCCCACTAGATCCCATTACTCAGTCTTTTGGTTCTGTTAATGCTCTAAATGAGTGGATTTAGACAGTATAATCTAAATCTACATATCTATGCCGATTTTAACTTAAAAGCTCGCAACCAGTCTGTCACAGTTCGACAGAAACATTTTCTTGCCATTGAAGAAATATGACCAGGCATGTTCAATTACTAACACAGAAAATGGCTGCTAAAGGAACTGAAACGATAGTCGCTACAGGGGATGCTGATACTTATATTTGGGTTAGAGAAAGCAACTTCTCATCCCAAGGGAAAGACGTAGACCTATTCGTGTTACTGATTGCTTTGGAACCACCACAAAGTAACATTTATTTTATGAAGCCTGGCAAGGGAAAAGTAGAAGATAAATTATTTTTTACAAGAAAGCTACAGAAAGAACTTTCTTTTGCCCAAACCATCCTCCTTCTCCATGCATTCCGTGCCTGCTACATTACACCAGATATTTAAAGAAAAAACAAACCACTATAGTTACATTGTTCAAAAATCAACTAAACCAGATAAAAACATTACTGACATCTTTTATAACCCCTCATCAACACAAGAGGATATCGCACAAGCCGGTGAGAAAATGTTCTTAGTACAAAGCCGTTGCTGATGAACATAATTTGAATAACCGTAGATATGCGGCATTTCTCAAATCATCAACCAAGATCAGAGCTCATCTTTCCTCAATTCCTCCAACCAAAGGAGCGGCAAAGAAACACACGTTTAGCAATGTGTTTTTGTTTTGGCACCTTTAATAAAAACCAAAGGTACAAATTTTGGTACAAAACTGTACCAAAGGTGCACCTCTAGAAGAACAGGATGCGTTCTTCATATACTAGATCATATGCGTTGATCATATACTAGAAAAACATGATAAAATTTAATTACGAGCAAGTGCAAAAATGGGTTATGTATATTTTTATGTATGTATATATGTATACATATAATATTATGTTTTAGAAAGATATAATATGTTATAGATATATTGTAATATATAGCAGCTATTTTGAAATATAAAATTTCTTACAGAAAAATAAAACTAACATTTTCAACCACTAATTGTAATTATGTACTTTTTCAAACTACTATAATATTCTAAACTATTCATCCTAAGAACAATTTGTAGGACTATTTTTATAGGAAATTTAATTTAGTTTAAATTTATACCTAAGTTTTCTTCGCTAGGATCCATAGTTTTCGCGATATTTCAGAAAAACTGCGAAATCCTCCTTTACAACCCCCTGTACCCCCTGAGCACCCTCCACCAGCTTGGACTGTTAGTATGTCGTTTAAGGCACTCTCCCCAACAACTGTGCCGAATTCCGAATATCAAAACTACACCTTTTTTCAATTTATAATTCGTTGGCTGGACTACGTGTTGAAAGCAACTTGTGAAGGGAAACGGATGTAAGGGGAGGACGGGAGCATAATTGTTCATCAAATGGGTTTGTTACACCCCTCCGCTCCGATACATGCAATACTACCCTTGTATAGTTATTATATATGCATGAGGTTATTATGAGGATTGCTGATTCAGCACTTTTAATCGATTTTAACATTAAAATAAGGAATTTAAGAAATATTAACTTTTAAAAACCCCTGTATCTGTTAAAATATTGATACTGCAAAAACAAAGTAGGAATTTTTTGTAGGAAATTTTATGTAGTTTAATTTTTTAATTGAGTGTTTTTTATAGAACCCATAGTGTTTGAGATATTTAAGAAAAATTGAAAATGCCCCCTGTACTCCCCGTGCACCCCCCAGCGGGGACTTTTAGTATGTCGTTTAGGACACTACCCCAACAACTGTGCCAAATTTCGAAACTACAACTTTTTTTTTCTACTCGTCGATTTTTGGCCTTCGTTGACTGGACTATAAGTTACGTCACATTTAAGCGCGCATGTGCAGACGTCTTCGGAACTCACCCGGGAGTCGCAAGGCAACGACAAATGGTTGCCTTGGTAACGCATTTGATGTTTACGCATGCGCAACCAATCGAGGCGTTTGCTGATCTACACGTTAACGTCAATTCCAACAACTCCATGTTCCAACAACACGTTTTAAACAATAAAAACACAAAGAGACATTAAAAAATGATACAAAGACAAAAAAAAGTTTAAAAATGAATAGAATGACTGGAATTTCCGTGTCTTGCCTCAAGCGTTCTAGTTTAAATTTTATTTAGCTAATATTTTTCTCATCATGAGTCATCCGTCGGTGTTCGGAGCTTTCCCGATTTTAGAAGTCCGAATTTTCGAGGTTGAACTGTATAATCTAAATGTATATAATATGTCGACTGCACAAATTATGATAAATGCTTTGTGATTTCGTTTGAATATTTATGCTAGACCTCGTGATTCTTAAGCAAGTACTGCAATTCCAGGCATCTGATATTACTAATCACACATCCGAGAAAATTCCTTCGTAATATATTGCAGAAAAATTCTTCTGCGCTACATTAAGAAGGATTTAAAGGATTGAAATATTTATGATCTATTACTCTATCATGATGAATGCAATAATCGTAAATAAACTATAAAATTTTACTTAAATTTAGATCTTTAATATGAAATTTTCATTCGAAGATTAAACTAATTTACTGAGGTTACATAATTTTTATAATATCGAACAATTTGTATAGTTCATTTAAGGTTTGTTTGAATAATTGTCTTATTTTGGAAATATGTTGAAAATGAAAATATTCTTGAGAGTTCAATAACTAAATTATTATTTTACACATTTATTATGCATGAACAAATATGATAATTTCACTGGTTGAAACAAAACAAAAATATAATATTTGTAATGCTATCAAAACCTTATAAATACATAACATACTTCAAATCGATGAGTTAATTCATAAATAATAACCATAGACATGATTAAATTTCAAACTGAACTTTCATCATTTAACTTTATGAATTCGGACCACATGGACATTTTTTAGGTAGATTTCTTATAGGAAGTACGCTTGTATATGTACAACGCTTTTTCCCATGTTATCTTGTGAACACGATAACTGGAGTAATTTTGATGTACATTTAACCAACTTCCGATATGTTCTAAGGATAGTGAAAATCTCGCTCGAGTTCGTAGATGGGCTATCCAGCTCAAAGGGGGTGGAAGTTTTAATTTTTCCATAATTCCTTTACAATTGAAAATAGAAAGAAAATTCAAATTAGGCGAATTATTGCCTTATAATAACGAACAATTTTGGCATTTAAACTTTTTCGATAGCTGCAATTGCTTAGAAGTTATGAGCTGAAAAGTGATTTTCTCACCCTTCTCCTCCTCTCCCCTTAACTTAAAGTACGTTTTAACCTATGCATGTTACCCCTTATTGGAAAGCTCTCGTCATTTGCAGTCTCTTCCACCCAGTTTCATTCGTGGAGGTCTAATCCTTATGAGAATACAGGACGAAATGTTCTTTTCCTTATTATTAGTAGTAGAAACGTATATGTATAACGCTTTTTCTCTTGTTATCTTATAAACACGGTAACTAGATTAATTTTGATTAGATTTTAACCAGCGAGGGATATATTGTAAGTTCGGTGAAAATATCGACCCAATTTGTAGATGGTCTAACCAGCTAAAAGGGGGTGGAAATGGTGGGGGACTGAAAATTTAAATTTCCCATAATTATTTTATTATTGAAGATAGAATGAAAACTCAAAATAGGCGAATTATTGCCTCTTTATAATAAACAACTTTTGCATTGAAACTTTTTGATAGCTACAATTTTTTAGAAGTTATGAGCTAAAATGCCACTTTCAATCCCCTCCCCCATTTTATCATTTCCCCATAGCTCTGTTACGACTAAAGATAAAATAAATAAATAAATTAGGCGAATTATCACCTTATCATAACGAACAACTTTCATATTAAAAGTTTTTGTCATCTAAAATTGATTAGAAGTTATGAGCTGAAAAGCGATACTCAATCCCCCTCCCCAATTTATCATTTTCCCGTTACTCTGTTACGATTGAAGATAGAAAGAAACTATCAATTAGGCAAATTATCACATAATAATAACGAACAACTTTTATATTAAAAGTTTTTTGACTGCTACAATTGATTAGAAGTTATGAGCTGAAAAGCGATGTTCAATTCCCCCCAATTTATCTTTTCTCCATAGCTCCGTTACGATTGAAGATAGAAAGAAAATTTCAATTATGAGAATTATTACCTTATCATAACAAACCACTTTAATAGTGAAAGATTTTTGTCAGCAAGAATTACTTAGAAGTTATGCGCTCCCATCAGCCGCATTCACGTCCACTTTTTGTACGGTAAACAAGCTGATATACCTGGCTTTGCTCCGGATTAAAATGCTTTCATGTCTAATATTTTTAATGTAAAATCTACTATTGTATAAAAATTTTAATATACACATTCCTTTTCTCATCTGAAACTTTTTTTAATTAAAATGAGAATATCAATTGAAACAAACGATTTTTAAAAACAGCTATTTTCTCCATAAATTATTATTTGTTATATAGTTACTTCGAATTTCCTTAACAATTACTAAAGTAAGAGAAAGAAAGGTTTCAATGAATATTTTGAAACAATTAAATTAACTATTAATTACTCATTAATTTAAAGAATGAAAATATACCAATCATTATTTGGTCCATGATATAAATTGTTAATCGTCTTTCTTTCAGCATTAGTCCAGAATTCTGTGAATGTATTCTGGCAAATATATATATTCGTATTATTCTTGTTCTCCAGCAATAAAGAATATTGTTACGAATTCTGTATAAAATTAATTCTGATAAAATATTAAAATGAGAGAAACAAATCGTATGGAAATAAAATTTTTGTCACTGAAATGCTAATTTTGAAAGAAATTAATAAGATGTAAATATAGTTTCGTGATATAATGTTTTCCAAAGATATCTCGGAAAAAAGCCTTGCTTAATTTTTAATTAACTGAAATTATAATTAACTTTCGGGCTTTGAAAAGTTAAGGTGAACTTTCTCTTGTCTTAAATAAAAAGTGTGCAATGTCTCGTTGAAGTCAGTCCAGTGGTTTAGGAGGAGATGTGGAGCATATATACAAACACAATAACTTTTATTTAAATTAAGATAATTATTAGATCATTACAAGATTATGTATGCTGGCATATACTAAGAGCCATAAATACGGTTTTAGTGAAGATATCGTCACAATTAACTAAATATTTAAATTTATTTAGATAAATAGTTAATTTTAATTAATCAAGCAGTTAATTTTAATAGTTAATTTGATAGTTAGTTAATTGACAGATTATTTTAATTTCATATTTAACTAAACATGGCTGCACAAAGATTTGTTTAATAAATTTAATATAAAATAGCCGAAAAAGATACATATATAAGAGTTCCCTTTCACCTTTTTTATATTTAAAAATATATCATTAACTTTAAAATTGTTTTGGGGTTTTCTGCCTGAGTATTTGCTTTTAACTGTCGATGGAGATTTAAATTTCCTGTTCAAAATGGCTGAATTGATATCCTATGCTTTAAACACACGTGTTAAATTTGGAACTCACAATATTTAATAATTTTTTTTCTCTTATGTGTTAAGAATTTAGTGACTATTATCTATGTAACCAGGGAGTTCTCTAAATGAGCCCATTCTAGTAATGTTTAAATGTTTCATCTCATGTGATTTTACCATATGACAAAGTAATGTTCGCACAATTATATGGTAACCTAGATTAAATGAATTAATCTAGAGTCGTTCCTCATAAGTGTCAAGTGTCAATTTCTTGCTACTGTTTCAGATAGGCTGGCTTAATGTTATCTAGGGGATATTTGCGCTGCTGGAATGTTTATTTCATTATGATTCCTACCTGCTGAATGATTATGTGTTGATATAAAAAAAATTACCAATGTACTGACCCATATATATGTAGCATAACCTTTTGGAATGAAAAATGGAATGATAAAACCTTGATATAGTAAAAAATTAATTATCATGAAAACAGAATCACAGCGTAAATATTGCAATGTGTAGTAACAATCAAGTCATTGGCTATGTCTGTATTGATCAATATGTAATATTTCATTACTTTTGTAACATTAACTTAAAGGAATCTACCTTTGCCTTCAAGCCTGCCGAAAAGGGATTTTTTAATATGCAGTATGATAGAAAAATAAACATTTCAAAGGCTGTGGGTTCTCACAGAAGCCACATTTTTATGAACTTCTTTCTTATCCAGAAGGTAGACTTTTGATGATTTATTAGAAAGAGTCTTTTTATTATCTAATAAAGGCAATAGATGTCAGCACCAATTTTTTTTATTAATTTATACATTCATTAAACATTATAGAAAATTGTACACTACTTCTTCAAGCTTTTTTCTAAACTGATTTTTTATGCTAATAAACAGGATCAAATTAATAATGCTAACGTGCGTATTGAAAATCTTGTGAAGTTTTAGAAAAATACTGAAAGTTATAATGATATGTCTCTAATAAATGATTGCTCGAATATTTATTAGGAAAAGCACTAAATTGTTTCCTAAGATCTTCTTAGGAAATTTTGAAGCATTAGACTTTTCCAAATATAATTCTGAATAACTACTTTATCATTTTAACTTTGTATTAAATATCCACGCTCTTTCCTAAAAAGGCAAATAGAAAAATAATTGTTTATTTGTCATCCATGTATTTTACTCAAATGTAATTTATTCCAATATCTGACATCATATATAAGACATACATTATTTGATTAAAAGATATATTAATTATAGAACAAACATAATACTTACTTTTAAGAAATCTAAAAAGGCATGCACTACTAGTTGTATTTTAGAATAAACTTTCAGTCATCTGCGAAACTGGACATATTAATTAATGAAAGATGCAATTAGAGAATGAAATCACTGCATGAAAATGATAAGTTATCATGAACCACTAAATTCATTCCATGAAGATAATTACTATGTGGTGAACATTTATATGTCAATATTATGAATAAAGCCATAAAGTTAAATCCATGATAGGGCAATGACCATTAAATTAAAATTTGTTTCTGCAAAGATCATCTAGGAATAAGTATAAACTGTATTAACTTTCGGTCTGTCGCAATACAAATGCTAACAGATCGGACGTAACTCATCTGTGAAATTAAAAGTTAAATTTTTGCTTAGGCTTAAGGAAAGGCTTATCAAACTGAACTATTCTGTCATAAAAGTTATATTTGAGTTTTTAAATAACTTTTGTGTGTTTCCTTGCAATTTCAATTAATAAAACGCCCAGGAATTGAAGGGGGAGTTAAAGTTTGTTCTCCCGTATGGTCCGTTAGCAATGACAACTTTTGTCGGTGACAGCGCGAAATAATTCGGCATCTTTATCAATATAATGGAAAGAACGATCAATATCATTGAATTAGGGGCTAGTACACAAGTATACCAAATTTTGTAGGTATATAAAAGATATATTGAGAAAAATTTGGGATATCCAAAATAAAAATGGAATGGAATGCAACTCATCTACTAGATTAACTTGCCCCTCACTTATATCAAAAGAGCACTTGAGAAAAGCATAACAATACATTAGTGTGAGGGGTAGCGTGTTAGGAAGCTACTAGATGTCCCACACCTTTTTCGGTAAAACTCGCATTTAGGCGCAAAAGTATATGAGTTCTTCATCTTACAGATTAGAGACTCCCGATGGAAGGTTAATAATATTTACTGTAGGAGAAGAAGAATATAAATGAACGCATTTGATTCGGAGAGATTACCAGAATTCAGAATCATATTACCATCTTTAATGTACTACTTTCTACTATTCTTGTCATTACAACTCTTTTTTTTAGAATAATGCCATACTTAATCGATTATAAATGAAAATATAAATGTGTCCTATCCTACTTGATGGTCCTCTTGTAGAACATTTTTCGATAATCTGAAAATTTTGCAGTTCTGTGTTTCTTGTCCATTCATTTTAGCAGGCGTAACATAGACCCTCTAACTAAACCGGACTGGCTTATCAGTTCGTTTGCAAAAATTATGTATATCAAAGTTTTCCCACTTATGATTCATTTTTGAGTACTAAGAAGTGATTATTGAAAAAAAGAAAGTTTTCCAAATCGCTTAAGACTCTTGCACCGAACTGGAATGACATAAAGGTAGATAAATTGTATTGGGATAGATAAATAGGCCACGAACTATTGTACCAAGGCCTTTAGGGAGCAGTCATGAAACGAAGCCACATTCTTTATCGAACAGGTCACAAGGGTATTCTCTACTTTGCCTTTTGTAATACAAATGAGGGCCAGCTGTGCCCAGTCCATAGGGAAAGCCATACTATCCGCTACTTTTAGAAAGCAAAAGAACGTATAGAATATCTCCAGTATCTAACACAATTTGCAGTCGAACACAACTCAAATTCTTTAGTTCAAATAAAGCGCTTGTCAGTTCGTATTTCTTATTTTCCGAAACATTTGTAGTATCTTATTTTATCATAATTATTTGATTATTTTGCTTCTTTTCGTGTCTTTTTATTTTATGGAAAATAAAAAGATATGATTAACTTATGCTAAAATAAAGCTTTGATAATTCAACATTTCATGAAATTTAAAGTATAGAGGGTTTATGATTTGTATTTCATACAATGTATCTATCTGAAACACAAGCGAAATTCAGTATTTAAAACTGAAGGAGTTTTCAATAGGATGAGAAATATCATACTGAGTGCCATATTTGATATTGTGTTGAAGACAGTTGACACAGATACATAGCAGGAGTCACAACTTGCGGTAAGATGGTGATCAGCGCATCTGGCACACGTTGGTTCGCTTGATACATTCAATCGTTGTATGCCCACAAGATTGGCAGTTGCTGCATCTTTTGAGATGAAAATTTTTCTTAGTGTATACATGTGCCAGTGGATGGGAATCTTCCTGAATCGTTTCAAAATTCGAAAGTCCTGCTCGGAGTCTCAAAGACCCAGTGTTTGGTAAGAGGTTTGCTTCCTGAGAATTGGAACCGAAGTTTAAGAGGTTGATCAATTCCCGTTTGCGCCATTATGGCTGATTAGATTTCCTCCATCGAACTATTGTTGGGAACGTCATAGAGAAGAATGCTCGGATTTCTTTTCCTTGGTTGTTTGGACTCGATGTTAGATCTCAGGATGTCATTCTTGTTAATGTTAGCTCGGAGCATTCCCCATGTCTTCAGCCGAATCGAAAACGACAGCCAGACCGCTCTTGCGTATGTTCCGTATATCATGAATTTGTAGGCTAGTCGAGGGTAATAATTCTTCAAGTAAGTCTTTAATTTGGGTTGTATTTCTGGCGTCGATCTTTGGATATAGTAAAATGGTTGGTGGCTTTCTGGAGACTTGTGGCTCATTATCTTTGTGTTTGTCTGAGGTTGAATGGCCACTGGTTGTATTTTGGCCATTGGGTTAAATACTGCAAACACCATAATTCACAAGTTCGTTTAAAATGTTACTTTTGCTGCTTATTAGGATGACATAGTGCTCACAAAATTATTACTACTATTCTGAAGGTTTATGCAACTAATCAAAACAATAGTACACAAATAACTGGTTCCAATAACTCCAGAATTATATTTTACTTGTAAATCAATTCATGAATTATAAATATCTATTTTATTTCAAATGTACTGCTATTAGATTAATATATTTATAAGATTTTGAAAGGCGAAAATTCTTTTCAATTAATCAAACTAGCTCACTCAACATTTCTACATGCTTTAAATTTTTCAGTAATTGTTACATTAGTAAGAACAATGTCACGAGCTTTATTTTAGTTCAATGTTAATTTTTTTTTATTTCAAGGATCTCTTTGATATTAAGGATAAATATTTAAGCGTGAGTTATTTAATATTTTTACCTCAGCAAATAACTTTCGAATACACATTACACAACAAGGCGATTTTTCTCAATCAACTAATACAATTTTTTGCTTTAACTAAAATTATTTTCATAAAACGTTAGGAAATAGAATTTTTAGAGTAGTAAAAATTCCAATAAGATATAAAATGATAGTTTAAATATTACGGAAATCACGATGTGTTAAACAATTTCCTTGACGTGGCCCTTCTGGCAGAATTTCAGATTGGTAAAATTCCAACATATGACAAAAATTCGAGATTAGGATTTTTTATATTCATTTCTTTACAAACTTGTTTTTTGGGTTAAATTGTCCTTCTCATGTTTGATTCTGAAAAAATTATAAATATGTTTCCAAGAGCTTCTAAAGTTGTGAACTTAAACGATTCATCCGTAATTCTTGTTTCTTCAAATTGCAAAAGATAAAGTGCCTTTCCCTATATAAACACTGGTTTTACTGATTAAATATTCGATGGCATTTAAGGATTAACAAAGATTAATATCACATTAATAAGTTTTAAAAATGTATCCTATTTTTACACTCTTTTATTTAATTTGACCTGTATCATATTTCAAAAATGGAAATTTGTAATTGATTTTTTCGCTACATTTCTAATAAGCCAAATTTCTGAAACTCTGTACATTTGTGCGTTCTTAATGAATATTTCAGAATTAAATTAGTAACTGATTGCTTTCATTTACTTGGTTTATATTAAATAAGAAAGTTGCCATCTGATAAAATTTAATACCGAAAGATATATAGAGGGATAGAATGATTAATGACTAAAAAGTTGAGAATAAGAATAATAAAAAAGCTTTTAAAAATAACTCTTTTATTAGTGTACTAAAAGATAGAATACTGTTATCAAATATCTGTAGGTCAAAGTAACGATAGAAAAAACTTGAGGCACTGAAAAAATACGATAAGAAAATTAAAAATTAAATCATATTATGAATTCCAATTAGTTTAGAGCATTCATATGAACGCCTCAAGCTTTTGAGACTTTTACTTTGAACACCAGATTTTTGACAAAAATATTTCTTTATTTGAGTGCATTAAAAAAATGGGCATTTAAAAAATATTTTTTATATTTATAAAATTCCATTGAATGAGACAAAATCCGAAGTTTAATTTTTTATCCGAATTCATTAAACTTTCTCTCAACTTCTGTTTAAAATGAATAATATCCAATGTAATTCAAGTATAATTTTTATAAAATTCCTCAAATTTTTCAAAATATATAGTAAACAGAATCATATTTCCAAATTCTAACTATATATTTTGTGTCCTCCTATTTACTTATGAAAATATCTGGTTTAAAAACAACAACATAATACTCGACGTTCATACTGGGATAGATTAATATCACTAACTGTCCAATAAAGGGTACACTCACTTCTGCTTTGTGACTAGACGGCTTAGCTGAAATCATGAAATAAACCAACACCTAATGAAAGTGGAACCCCTGAAAGGATTCTGCCAGTACCATTTACGGAAGGGTGATGTAGTGTCCTTGAATATTGTCACTCCAGACTGTCAGAATAAAATACTCAGATTAAATTTGGTGACATATATTTTCTGTGCAATTCCTATAGATACAAACAAATACACAGATACAATGTATTTAGGAACACACCAAATCTGAAAGTAATGCTTTCTTTTGGCATTATGGTAAATAATGTTTAAAACTTTACATTTTTATTGCTGTAAAGCTTTTCAGGTTTCTTGTGAAATTATTCATCAATATCTAGATTAGTATGTTTTATAGAATAGGTCAATCTACGCTTTTCGTTCTGAAATGTTCAGTAAAGTCGGTTAAAATAAAATTAAATCGGTTAAAATTAATTCCATCATCTAAGAGACTCATTTTATATCTCCAAATTTAACTTACCCTTAACGAAATTTGCTATTTCTGCAATTACTTATTAATAGATTTATTAAAGCCCCAATTAATGAATTGTATTTAAATTATTATTAAATCCATCATCGAAGAGCCACATTTTATATCTCCAAATTTAACTTACCCTTATCTAATTCAGTTGCATCTGTAATTACTTATTAAAACATTTATTAAATCCTCAATTAATAAATTGTATTCAAATTATTAATCGAACTGATAAAAAGATTAAATTTAAAAATGGAAAATAAACATGTATTAAATGAAAAGAATTTATTCTATAAATCTGTTTCGGATAACTCCATTTTTATTGTGAAAAGTCACAGTGCATTATTAGATTATATAATTACATTATCTAAATTTCAAAAGAACAAAGGTAAATTCAGTGATAATATCTTTCCTACTTCGGAGGCCATTCTACTTTCTTTAAATCTTTAAATTTGGGTAGCTTCAATAATTTTATTTATGAAAAAAGGAACGGTTAGGAGCAATTTCTAACTATTTCATTTTTATCTATGATATTTAAATATGATACACTTGACTTATAAATGGCCATCAGAATGTGATCGCTTAAATATAAATAAAAAATAAGAAGAACAATTAAAAAAAACAATTATACTAGAGATCTAATTCGAAAACAAACATGTGTAAGTAAAGATATTAAAATCAAAGAGATTATAGACCAAAACATGAAAAATTCTTACATAAGAGATAATTTCAAAAATACTTCGTAGTTATAAATATTTGAAATAGGTATCTACATGTGGAAGAAATATGAAAATAATTTAAACCTTTGAGTTCAATACGTTTATTAAAATATATGATATCTGATATTGTTCAAACAATTAATTATATATTATTGAAACGAAATTTTTTACAAAATATTACTTTGCGCAAGATAAATTTATTTGTAAACTAATGTTATTTTTTCATCAAAACAAGAAAAAAAAACCTAGCAATAAAACTGCTTAATGCTATCGGAAGTGCCAAGTTATGCGGTTTCTGTCGGTGTCGGTAAGCTGACTTAACGAGTTTTGCCAAACCTTTTTGAAAAAAGGGTCTTAAGCTGATGCTAAAGAATGAAACAGAGCAGACAAATTTTATAACTCTTTTCTATTTTGTATCGTCATTTAATCACACACAAAAATTGATTTTTCTGCAATAATTACAATTTGAATTATTGCTCTATAAATCGTATTTAACCCGGAAGGACTAGCTCTACAAAGAGTAACGCGAAGACGCCCCTGGGGGGGAGGTGACACTCCCATTCATTTTTTCGCTATTTAAGCAAAACTAGCAAAATTTTTATGTTACATCCGTTCCAAATAATCCATGCAAATATTTCTAGTTATACAAGAACAAATTTTTAAACTACAAATTCAGTAAATAATACATTATATTATCCAGACCATTGCGAGCAAATAGGAGGAGTATATTTCTTACACACAAGTTTTCAGCAATTTTTAAAGTCAAGAATCATCAATTCAATTATCGTTATACAATGTAGATAGGAAAATACTTCTTAGTTAAACAGTATTTTTTTCAAATCCAAATAAATAATTCTGTGGGGTTTTATCTTTAGATCCAATGAATTTAGAGCGTATGCAATTGTGTTTTTACTAATACTTCCTATAATTATAAGCTTTTTCTATAACCCTTAACTACTTTTTTTGCATAACTAGTGTAAGCGGTCCCACAGACCTCTTTTAAAAAGCGCCTAAAAATAGACACCTCAATGCAATTTTAAGGAATGCTATCGATAAGTTGTGCATATTTATCAATTATAAATTATTTAAATGACTTTTTTAAAACATGAATTGTTTAAATTTACGCAATTTAAATCATGTAAAAGAAAGACTATTTTCTTCATATTAAAGAACAAAGCTGTTACTTTTATTAAACATTCAAGAAAATATATGCCTTTGGTTAGTATTACTAATAATCATACCACAATTCTAGAACAATGAATTTAATTGTATGGATTAAGATATTTTTTTCTACAAGGATAAATCATAAGATAGAATGTTATCAAAACAAATTTTCCAAGAACACTGAAGTCACACTGACTTCTTTCATTTTTCATTTCATGGGTTTGTAAGCTGTTTTCCTCTTCTTACTAGTTGTCCATAGACTGCATGTTTTATTTTTTTCTAATTTTTCCTCTTGTTTTAAAAAATCATTTTTCTCACTTTCATTCTGACCATTAGTATACATCAATTCATGACCATTTAAAGCAGAATACTTCATTCTGCATACGTAAATTTTTGAATTAGATCATTTCACGACTAGGTTGATCACGCCTTCATCAAAAAGCAAATCTAAGGATCTTGGGGGTTCTGCTGGAGAGTCTAATTTTTTATGGTGATTCAGACCAAGAAACTGGAGCACAATATTGAGCGTTGGTGCAAGTAGAGCTCGATATAGTTTTTTTATACACCACTTAAAATGATTTTATCCATAACGAAATCATTCAAAATCAATCATTTGTTCAAAGTCGTTCGAAAACTTTCTTATCTTTATCCCCAGAAAGTTCAGATTCTGTTTTGCGTTCGCTCTCAATATACGATCATGTCTGTCCAGAATCATAGTATTCTAAATCAGAAAAATGATTAACAAGATATTCAATCACTTTTTAAGTGAAGTATACAGGACGTTTACTTGTAAAATTTATATTTATCCCTTCAGCTAAAAAGAAGCACCGATACCATCACTTTAGCAGAAAATAAACTGGTGCGCATGAGCGGTCTCTCAGACCGCTTAAAAACGAAACACGTGGTAACTAAAAAAATAATGAATATAGAAGTGTGCAACTGATTATGTGAAATTGGCTGACTGGTTTAGGAAGGTAAGGGTAGTGATCATTTTCAATTTTTATTGGTGAAAACGATTATAAGAACATGTTGTGCGGTCTCTGAGACCGCGCTCAGCAGTTAAAGGCTAATATGTTTTACTCATAGCGATAAGACATGTACTAGCTAACTACAGTTAGAGTACATCCAGAATTATATAATTTTTTCATCACTCTTATGACGTTTTTACTTGCACTGTTATCTAGTTTATAAGTATTGGTACCTGCAAAAATATCCATTTCAGAACTGTAGAATGTTCTTGGGTTCACTGTTTCCTCACTAAACCTTAAATAGCGAGGCAGCATTATCCTCCTATCAATCACACGTTCACTCAACTGAACAAAAGACCTGACGGCAGGATACGCAAGTGAAGGTTCGATAGCCCATAAGCTCAATTCGTTCAGTCTTTTTAATGCGACCTTAAAGGCAGCTATCATGGATTTGACTCATTTCAACTAAAAGAAATTCAGTATTTCTCACATGTCCCTTGACGTGGGGTGTCGAACGGCCCCTTGCGCGTCCACGCGGACTATATTTAGATGAGTTTCAAAAATTCACAAAAGTCAACCATCAACGCAGCAATGGTAAGAAAGCGATATTTTTAATGAAAACGTTGTCTATATATGAAAAGTCTCTTTGAAAGAATATATATATATATATAAAAAATGATAGTTACTTTATAAAGATTGATAAAGAAACAGAAAAAGAGAGAAAACGTCAAACTCTATTGTCTATTTCTATATGTCTCTGTCTTATTGTCGAGGATAGAAATTTATATCAAACGTCTCAAAGATTTTAAAATTTCTCTTATCTATTTCCTTTCTTTCTTTGTTGAACAATGACGCCAAGAAAGTTGATGTATATTTCATCATTTGAACTGCAAAGACAGTTTTGTTGAAATACCTATGTAGTTTCGACGTCTGAAATTTTTATCTTTTAATATAATGCCATTATATTTAGACTGATTTCTTTCCTGGAAACATTTATCAGTAAGGTTTCAACACACTTTATTCTAAATTTGATTTGTAATGGTTTCTTCATCATTCATCTTCAAACTTGGTCTTAAGCATCAATTAAGTTTCGAGAATATAATGCTTTAAAGAAATAAACTGCAATAAATTATGTGAATAAAAGCTTAATGACATTTTTTCCATAGAAGATTTGTGAAACGAAAAAATTTGAACAAACATTGAATTAATTGGAATTTTAAATGTTTTTTTCACAATTGATTTATTATAGGAAATGAGAAATTCTTGAATCAAAATCCCCTGAATAGACTCGCAGCAGTATTGTTCTAGTAAATCAAAAATTTGATTTTCTAGGAGAATTTCATCGAAAGACATTTTATATTCCTCAGGTTTGATTTTTTTTGGTAAGTGAAAAGGATTTGCATACAACGTTAACTTTATATTCTAGGAAACATAAATGATTTTCAGAAAATCTTAGTTCAAATATATATATAATATATTTGAGTTTATATTTGATTTCACAGTTTTGGAGAAAATGTGAAGATTTAAAAACTATGGCAATGCATATGCTGACTACTGACTTAATTCGCCAATTAAAAATTGAGTCATTTAATGACTTTTTACCATAACAGTGTTGCATACTTCCATAAAAATTTTAAAATCTGTAACATAAATGAGAAATAAAAAAAATCCCTTTCGGCAACCTGAAAGACAAAGGTAGATTCCTTTACGTTAATGTTACAAAAGTAATGAAATATTACATATTGTTCAATGTAGACATAGCCAATGGCTTTGTTGTTTCCACACATTGCAAGATTTACGTCGTGATTCTGTTTTCATGACATTTAATTTTCAACTATATCAATGTTTTATCATTCTACTCAAACGGTTATGATAGATTTATTGGTCAGAACATTGCTCCAATTTATTTTATATCTAACACATAATCATTCAACAGGTAGGAGTCATAAAGAAATAAACATCACAGTAGTGCAAATATCCCATAGATAACATTAAGCCAGCCAATCTGAAACAGTCACAAAAAATTGACACTTGACACGAATGAAGAAAGACTCTAGATTTAAAAATTAATTTATTTAATCTAGGTTACCACATAATTGTGCGAAAGTTACTTTGCAATAGGCTAAAATCACATGATATTAAATACTACTAGAATGGGCTCATTTAAAGAATTCCCTGGTTACAGAAATAATAGTCACTAAATTCTTAACACATAAGAGAATAAAAATTATTCAATATTGAAAGTGGCAAATTAAAGACATGCATTTTAAGCATAGGATATGAATGCAGCCGTTTTGAACAGTGAATATAAGTCTCTATCAACGGTTGAAAGCAAATAGTCAGGCTGAAAAGTCCGAAACAATTTTAAAGTTAATGAGATATTTTTCAATATCAGTAAGGAAAAAGGGAACTCTTAATTAAATATCTACCTTTTTTGGCTATTTCATATTAAATTTATTAGACAAATATGGTGCCGCCGTGTTTAGTTAAATATCAAATTAAAGTAATCTGTCAACTTAACTATTAAAATTAACTGTCTGATTAATTAAAATTAAACATTTAATTCATTGTGACGAAATGTTCCCTGAAACCTTCTTTATGGCTCATAGTATTTATCAGCAATAGTTTGGATTTATATTAATATAAATAAAAGTCATCGTGGCTATGTATTTATGTTCCAAATCTCCTCCTAAACTACTGTACTGATTTCAGCCAAACTTTACTTACTTTTTATTTAAAACAAGTCACTCTCAACATTTCAAACCCAAAAGTTAGTTAAAATTTCAATTAAATAAAAATAAAGCGAGGCGTTTTTCGAGATATCTATGGAAAATATTATTTCACGAAACTATTTTTACACAATATTAAATTTCAAAAAAATAACTTTATAGTGACAAAAATTTGATTTCCAGTTTTAATGTTTTTTTTCAAAATTAATTTTATACAGAATCCATAACAATATTCTTTATCTTTGGAGAATAAAAATAATACGAAGAACTGTTGCCATAATACATTAACAGAATTTTGGACGAATGCTAAAAGAAAATTTTAAAAGTAGACGATTAACAGTTTATATCTGGACCAACTATTGATATGATTTATTTTCATGCTTTAAATTAATGAATAATTAACTATTTAATTTAATTGTTTCAAAATATTCATTAAACCTTTCTTTTACTTTAGTAATTTTTAACAAAATTTGAAGTACCTATATACCAAATAATAATTTATGTAGAAAATTTGCTATAGGCTGTTTTTAAAAATTTTTCTGGTTCAATTGATACTCTAATTATAATTAAAAATGTTTCAGATCATAAAAGGAATTTGTGTATTGTAATTCTTACACAATAGGTAGATTTTACATTAAAGATATTAGGCATGAAAGAATTTTAATCAGGAGCAAAGCCGGGTATATCAGCTTGTTTACCGTATAGAAAGAGGAAGTGAATGCGGCTGATGGGATCTTTTCAACAAGGTGTCACATGCAAAGGTTAAAACGCACTCTAAGTTGGACGGCGGGAGGGAAGTCCTTTCCAGCTTATAACTTCTAAGCAATTCCAGCTCTCAAAAAACTTTCAACATAAAAGTTGTTTGTTATCCTTAGGTGATAATTCGCCTAATTGAAATTTTCTTTCTATGTTCAATCGTAAGGGAGTAATGGGGAAATTATGAATTGGGGGGATTAAATATCGCTTTTCAGCTCATATTTTCTATGCAATTCTAGCTGTAAAAAAACTTTCAATATAAAAGGTGTTCGTTATGATAAGGTTGGAAATAGCTGATTGAAAATGGCTTTTTAGTTTGTAACTTCTAAGCAATTGTAGCTATCGAAAAAGTTTCTATACAAAAGTTGTTTGTTATGATGAGACAATAATTCGTTTAATTTGAATTATCTTTCTATCTTCAATCGTAAGTGAATTATGGGGAAATGTAATGTTCAGCCCCCACCATTTCCACCCCCTTTGTGCTAGATAGGCCATCTACAATCTCGGCTGAGATTTTCACCGTCCTTCCAACATATCCCTCGCCGGTTAAAATCTAATCAAAATTACTCAACTTATCATGTTCACAAGATAACATAGACAAAGAGTTATATACATCTCTGCTAATAATAATAAGGAAAAGAAAATTTCGCCCTCTACTTTCAGAAGGATTAGAGTTGCATGAATGAAAGCGGGTGGAAGAGAATGCAAATGACGAGAGCTCTCCAACAAAGGGTAACATGCATAGGTTGAAAGATACTTTAAGTTAGGGGAGAGGAAGGGAACGAAAGGGAGGGAATATCACGTCTCAACTCATAACTTTTAAGGAATTGCCGCTTCCGTAAAAGTTTATAAGCAAAAATTGTTTTTCATGGTAAGACGATAATTCGCCTAAAGAGAATTTTCTTCCTATTATCAATTGTAAAAAATTATGGCAAAATGAATAGTCCGGAGATATAAGGAAAAGAACATTTCGCCCTCTATTTTCATGAGGATTAAAGCTACAAGAATGAAAGCGGGTGGACGAGTCTGAAAATGACGAGAGCTTTCCAACAAAAGGTAACATGCATAGGTTGAAAGGCGCTTTAAGTTAGGGGTGGAGGGAAGGGAGGGAAAATCCAGTTTCAATTCATAACTTCTAAGCAATCGCAGCTATCGAAAAAGTTTAAATTGAAAAATTGTTCGTTATGATAAGGCGATAATTCGTTTAATTCCAATTTACTTTCTATTTTCAATTGTAAAGGATTTATGGAGAAATGAAAATCTCAACCCCCAATTTTTCCACCCCCTTTGAGCTGGATAGGCCATCTATGAAATCCACCTAGATTTTCACTATCCTTACAACATATCCCAAGCTGTTTAAAATGAAATCAAAATTACTCCAGGTATCGTGTTCACAAGATAACATGGGATAAAGCGTTATACATATATATATATATATATAAATCTGAATATAACTTATTATATATGATCAAACAGAAACAAAGTAAACAAGCCATATCAAGAAGCAAATCCTATACTAAAAAGTCATAATTTGAACAATACAACCAAAATTAAGACAAAATCTAAAGAATTGAAAATACTATAGATACCATGAACAAAAAAAATTAAGCTTAAACATTTATATGTCAACATGTAAAAAAACTGTGTTGTTATTAAAAATATTGAAAAATGCAATCCATGTATATGGAGTTTTCAACAATTAATATAGCAGCTTGGCTGTGGACAAGCTTTAGCCAGGTTAAATTAATTTTGCTGTACAAACCATCCCTGTTACTAAAGTTGTTGAGAAAAAAAACAGGGTAATTTACCCTAAAATGAAAGAATTTAGAAAGAAAAATCATACACTAACCCTAACAATAAAACATATTTATATAGAAGCTGACTAAATTCAAGATAAAGAAATATATGACACAAGCAATATATTGCACATTATATTGCACTATAAACAATATATCATTCAATAAAAAATACCCATACTTTTCATTAAACATTAAATAATCAATGCTCTCTACTGATCCCTTACCAGAATTCAACAATTTTTAATAAAACCGACACTTAGCTGGTCATCACAGATTGCCAAAACTAGATTTCCAACGATGAAACATCAAAATTGACCAAATAATATAATTAATTTTGATATTAAGAATTAGTAGATACCTTTATTAAACCATTTAATAAATGTAATGCAATTATTTATCTTAAATATTATTTTGAGAAAATTAGTAAAATTGTCGAAAAATTTCAATTGAAAGATCCACCAGCGCCATCTATGTAATAAATCTGAAATCAATAGATCCAATAACCAGAATTTCT
>BGPR01004660.1:94344-104833 GCA_013235015.1 Araneus ventricosus | reverse complement strand
CACATATACTGTACGAGCAGAACTTTTTCCTGTTGATACGGGCTAACACAAATACTGTGAGAATAGAAATTTTTCCTGCTAATACGGGATAGTTGAGATACTGTACGAATAGAAATTTTTCCAGTTAACACGGGCTAGACCGGATACTATACAATAAGAATTTTTCTTTTGCTCATGGGTAGTACTGATACATGCTACTAAGCCATTAAGATTTCATTTCCCACGAGAAATCCATTTGAGTCTTTAATAACACCACTGATAGTTTTGCTATCTTTCCCTAATGAATAAGGACACGTATTTCATCTTGCAATGGCATCAGAAGGGGGTATAATTTACTGTTTCTTCGCCAGGAAATCCGTTTTAATGAGATATTTCGAGATGTCGTCTACATAGTAGCTGGCCTGTTGGTAAATTCTAGAAAATAGGAACTGTGGGTCCGAGGGTCGAACCAGATGACACAGAAAAATATCGTCGTTATATAGGCCTGGTACATCTAGAGGCTAATGTCGATGGGTGAATGTCCTCCCATTTGTGTGGCGTGGAAGTTTGTTTTCTAGCATTTCCCTCTGCGTACATTCATTCCGACAATTTAATGAAACAAAGCACTGTTAATTTTCTGAAACAATTTGTATCTGTATATTGACCTCTATGAAATAATATTTCTTTGCAGTATTCGTTGACTTACTAGACACAGTACACTCTGCGCAAATGTGAGCTATAAAATCTAGTTTTCAGAGGCGATTCATAAAGTTAATTTATGTAAAATCATGCGCAAGATGAGTTGGAAACCTAACTTACGAAAATTAAGTAACAAATTTGAAACGGCTCATGATGAAAAAAAGTGCAAGCAAATAAAAAGTTATTATTTATTATACATTGTATCCGATAATTGTTAGACGTATTTCAAAAATTATTAGAAGAAAAAAAATAATAATGTTATAACTATGGATTTTCTTTTAAATGACAGCGCATTTTAAAAAAGTTTTTTCATATAGGTGGCGTACCATTACGACATTCTAAATTTACTACAGCGAGAGATCTCCATTTGGAATGGCTACCGATCAGCATTAGCCGATGCGCGTTTTCTGGTTTCCTTTCTTTAGTTTTGCTTGAATATCTTTAAAACTCTCCAGTCCGAATTACAATTGAATTAACAAATTAAACCGTAAAAGTCCCTACAAATAAATGCGTTTATTTTTCTTCTAACTTCGATATTTCCGCAAATAATGGCTCTCCAAAATTGATAATTTCCAGTAAGTTAAGACCACCTAGACCACCGTAACGGCGCGTTACTTATCTGAAAAAAATCTTTTTAAAATGCGCTCTCATTTAAGAAAAACGTAGTTGTAACATTATTAGTTCTTTTAATTAATTTTTGAAATGCGTCCAACAATTCTCGGACACCCTGTATTGATATGAGGGCCAGGGTAGCTTAGTGGTAGGGTCCCGGCCCTGGGGGCGGAGGGTTCCAGGCTCGAAACCCGATTCCATTGAAGATCCGCCGTGTATGGGGCCTGCTGCACACTAAATCGTACGTAGTGGCCAAACGTCCTCTCGTTGCAGAGGAGGTGCCAGCCAGGCACCGTCCTCGTCATCTGACCGCGGTTCAAAATTACGAGGTCCGTCCCAAAATGTCCCTTGTGTTGCTTCAAAACGGGACGTTAATACAGTGTGTCCGTAAAGTCATGGTGCAGTTATGAACACATGTTGTGGCGAACAGAAACGAAAGGTTGAAACTTGCGCTACATTGGACAGTATCCCAAAGAGTGTCTGTAGTGCAACGGTGTGCGCGCACAGGTGATGGCGCAACACCAGGCACCGTGCGGAGCCGACTGTGACGTCAAACATCTACCTTGACATGTTGCAATTGTATGCAGTTCCACAATTTCCGGAAGGTGTCATCTTTCAACAGGACGGCGCTCCTCCACACTACGGCAACATTGACCGTGAGTTTCTGGATGCAACATTCTCCCAGAGGTGTATAGGCAGGGATGCTGTCATGGCATGGTCACCACGATCCCCGGACATAACGCCATTAGACTTTTACTTGTGGGATTATGTGAAGCAACATGTGTACAGTGAACGTATGAACGACATTAATCATTTAAAACAGAGAATCACGGACGTTATTCATTCTGTTACACCAGACGTCCTTACCCGTGTGTGGGAAGAACTGGACTATCGTTTAGATGTGTGTAGGGAAGCAAATGGAACCCACATCGAACTGCGCTGAACAGGTATGCAAACCTGGAGAGTTTTCCTTTTATTTGGTGAAGATGTCACCTGTCTATCTTGTTTCGTTGCTTTCCTGTGACCGGTCAAAAGTGCACCATCACTATACGGATGCACTGTATAGCTAAACCAAACCAAATCTCTATTTATAAATTATTATATTTTCAAAAAAGTTAAAATAATACTTTTTTTTCCCTGAAGACTGTATCGAAACCTTAATTATCCAACTATTTAAATGCCATGGAACTAGTTACTTATATTTATTGCCTATAAAATTTTAACCAGGTGGAAAATTAATCTGTATAGAAAGTACGCGTGTTTAATATGCGTGAACATGGAATATATGTTCCGTGGCAAAATTTTAATTTATTACTAGATCTTTGAATTATCCTGGTTATAACAGCAACGCGATAGTAGCAGATTTTATTCGCAAAGCTTCGCCACTCCGCCAGCGAGAAATATTCGCTTGAAGACTGCTATATCGTGCATGCAACGTGAATATAAATTGCATTTATTATAGTAATAAGTGCGATTAATTATAGTTTATGTCCTCTACTATGCTGTAGGAAATAGTTATTCTCGGCTTGGAAACGTTTCCATATCTGAAACTAAAAATTCATGAAACTTTCCCTATATTATGTTCGAACATTAGTCCATATGTACTTACAGAATCACGAAAATGCTTAAAATGGAATTTGTAGCGGTTACAATTCACTGCCTTCTCCTTTTTATGGTAGGTGGCGCTACTAGAGCCATCCGGGTTTTTCCCATGGTGCCTCTCTCTCTCTTCTTCTCTGTGTACTTGTCTTGTGTTGTTTTTTCTGTCTTGCGTCTTGCACCTTTTAATGTACTGTGTCGTGAACTTAGCCAGCTAATAAAAATGGTTCCTGAAATTGAATTAATTCTTCAACAGCGGCATTCCATATAAACGTGAGTCTCGTCCCTTTACAAATTGAAATAAGTCTGGAATCTATTTAGTAGTAATGGAGGCAATTTACCTGGAATTTCAGCGATGAAAACTATTTTAAAACGTAGTTTTATTATTATATATTAATGATTTGATCTTTTCCTCGAAGTTATAGAGATGAGTTTTTCTCTTAAAATGCATTAATCCAAATATTCTCTCCAAAAGTTTATTGATTTTGTAATCATGCTGAAAAATTGCATTAGCACTGCCAAAAGAAAAATGGCAATAAAATGATATATTTTATTATTAAATATTTATATTGATTAGAAGCTATTAAGAAAATAAAAACACATCTGCATTCGAAATACGCTGAGCGAACAGAAAACAGAAAAAATATATATTTCTTGTGAGTTATCTTAAAAAAGTTTCCGTTTGAGAGCAATCTGACAGCTAATTTTACTATTTAATAAAACACTTTATTAATTTCTAATTAATTAATTAATTTTCATTATCAATAATTACATTAATTGAAATTAATAATTAAGCCTTGACTGCAGAAAAGTCAACGAAAAAATCTGAAGGTATTTGAAACATAGTTTTCTTCAGATAGTCTACATTTTTTTTTTCGGAAAATCTGAAGAAAACATGTTCCAAATACCTTTAGATTTTCTGCAGATTTTTTACAAGAATATTTGCAGATTTTTTTGCAGATTTTTCGCAGATTTTTTTAAAGATTTTTTTGCAGATTTTTTTAGCTGGGATGCCTCAGTTACAAAAAAAGAAAGAAAATCTGAAAATACATAATATTTTTGTCCGTTTCTAAACTAGTGCGGTGGTCTCTTATAAGACCTCAGCATCATGATATCAGACATCAGGTTCGATACCCGATTCTACCATAAAAGATCCGTGTTGTATGTTGACCTGGTGTATAGTAAATCTGATCTCGAGAGTAGCATGTTCTCCCCCCTTTTGTGGCATGGAAGTTCGAATAGAGGGTTGCCTACTGAGGTGTCGCCCTCATCATCTTACAACGGTGCATCGTATGTTCTAGAATTCCGAAACCCTCAGCGTTTTTGCGCATGTCCCAATCGGAGTCGATTTCACCAAAATAGGTGAAAAGTGAAGAATGGAGGGAGAGATGTTTATATTTTAATTACGTCACCTAAATCAGAACACCGGAAATGCGCTCATCTTACTCATTACCCGACACCCCCTTCCGGTGTAAAATCGACCAAAAGTGCTAGTCTCGAAATATTGAAACGAACTATATTTCAGAATAGCCTTCATGTTGCATCAAAACAGTCTATTTCAGAATAGCCTTCATGTCGCATCAAAATAGTCTATTTCAGAATATCCTTCATGTTGCATCAAAACAGTCTATTTCAGAATATCCTTCATGTTGCATCAAAATAGTCTATTTCAGAATAACCTTCAAGTTGCATCAAAACATGAGACTATTGATCGTTTCAAAATGCCAAGACGAACACAGATGGACGATTTTACTCCGGAAAGGGGTGACAGACGATGAGTTAGATGAGCGCTATTCTGGAGTTCTGTTTCATGTCACGCTAAGTAAAATGTAAAGATCTCCCCCTCCATTTTTCACTTCACCCCTATTTTAGTGAAATCACCTCCGCCTGCCGCATGCGCAAAGGGTTTCGGAACCCGAGAATAATCAGTAATTGAGAAGCGTCCTCCTGTCAACGAGTACAAAAAATTTTCAGAAATCCATTCGTCTAAAAGAAATTAAAAGGTTTTAATCAAAAGACTTATAATTTTTTTTATAAAATATTATAAAATTTTGGCATCAAATTCTGATAACAATTTTGTAGATTGGTAACATATAGTTGGGTAGCTAACGCGTTATCCCAAACATGAACCCGTGTCTCCACGTTCAGATCTTATTAACTACTATCAGGCCGCGGTGGCCTAGTGATAAGGTCTCGGCTTTGAGGCCGGAGGGTTCCAGGTTCGAAACCCGATTCCACTGTAGATCCGCCGTGTATGGGGCCTGCTGCGCGTTAAATCAAACGTAGTGGCCAAACGTCCTCCCGTTGGGGTGGTTCGGAAGTTTGGAGAGGGGATGCCAGCTCAGGTGCCGTCCTCGTCATCTGACCGCGGCTGAAAATGGCGAGGTCCGTCCCGAATTAGCCCGCATGTTGCTTCAAAACTGGACGTTAATATAATTAAACTAAACTAACAATAATAATTAATATAAGTTAACAAAATATATTAAAAATTAATTAAACTTTTTGTATTAGATAGATATGTATCAACTTCTAATAAAATACAAAATTAGATAATAGAATACAAAGAAAGGAAAGAATAAAAAATACAAAAGAAACAGAAGAATTAAACAATAGCGATAACAATACACGCTAATACGCCAACACACGATAATCGCTTTGTTATAAAGGACTTTGTTAAGTTTTTCTTTTCCCAAAAGGATTATTTCCTATATATTTTTCAGTTGATGAATAAATTCAGGCCACTGGGGGGTATAATTTTTGACTTTGTAGTCGTACCCTTGACAGAAAGATATATTAGAACTTCGGTAGTGAGTGGTCTTCGAAAAAGTTCGCCATTCGAGTTCCATTCCATTTCTTCCATTTTAATTGTATTTCTTTTATTTTCTGATTGCTTTCTTTTTTGTATTTTAATTCTTAGAGCACGGTTTTATTGTTGTTTAATTCTATAGTGAATTGTTGGTTAATTGTTGGACAGTATTGTTGATACAATTACTGGATGCTGCTGCATTGGGCGCGCAAAGAAGGTGTATTGTTACCGCCATTGCTTCTTTTGTTTCTTCTGTATTTTTACTTTTTCGTATACGAAGTATACAAAGAGGAAGTATTTGTAATCGTCAAAAAATTCGAACTCGAGATTTTGACGAATCTCCACTCTTTAGACCTCCCTGAGTCCTAAAAACACAATTTTGGAATCATGTCTGTCTGTGTGTCTCTCTGTGAACACGATAACTCGAAAACTTTTGGAGCAACGGGGATGAAATTAGGTATGTGGTCTTTAAACATAATTTGTAGGTTTCTATCAAATTTTAGACAAAGTCTGTCAACGGGAAGTCTGTCTGTGTGCATGTCCGCGGTCAAGTGAACACTATATCTCAAAAACTTGAATAGCTAGATGGATAAAATTTGGTACACAGTTTTATCGTCATGAATGTAGGTCCGTATAAAATTTTGGGCCAAATCCGTCAAAAAGAGGCGTTCAAATTGCATATTCAATTTCTTTTAATCCGATTCTCATGCGTATGCGTACTGGTAGCAATCTGTTATTGTTGTAAATTTTATTTACAACAATAAATAATGCTTTCAAATATAAATTGTAACAATTTTTTATTGTTGTAAATAAAATTCAAACGAATCTCATTATTTCAGCAATTGTTACGGTTGTGGTAGTATAAATTGTTTTCTTGGGAATTCAATTCCAAAGCAGAATTTTCGCTTTAGTATTCATTGCATTGCCTATTTTATCGCACCTGCTTCAAAGCAATATTTTTTGAAACGTGGCAACAGATGTTTGATTTCAGGTTTTTGTTTGTTTGTTTCACTTTCTCGTATACGAAGTATATACAAAGAGAAAATATTGTAATCGTCAAAAAAATTCGAACTCGAGATTTTGACGAATCTCCACTTAGAAAGAATATGAGAAAGTTTAGGGGAGACCACTCCCGATGGTTTATTCTTTCCTTTTTTTGCATTCTATTATAAACTAAACTAATCTACTAAATACTATCTTCAATAACGCATATATCACATCTGTCTTGCGCTCGTGGAATAGATGTTGACTTAACGCGAAGAACTGTGAAATGCCACGCTGTATTAATCAGCGCACGGCAATTTTAGGATAATGCATTACTTCATCATCCGCCAAGACATTCTCGCCACTAAGTAATAGTTTCAAAATGGTTTAGAATGGGGTATTATCATCCTCATCATTGTAATAAAGATGGAAATACAATTAAGCCCCGGACCCGAGACGTATTGTGCATACTGATCATTAATCTCTAAAGACCAGCTGATAATTCCTTTCGTGTAGAGATCTATTATCCAGAATTGGAACATTAGATGAGGCTCTAAAATATGCATGTAAATCTGGGCATACCACTGCGCCGATTAATGATGGCATCCGCTAAGGCATGCGTTAGATTGTTCGGGTTAATTTTCGTCGCATTAGGGATCCATCATGGAATTCTTCACTATACGAGGGTCAGTTTCCGAAGAGGAAGAAATAAAGAATGGAGATTCAGTTTAAACAGAGCATTTTCAAGTGTGACTCGAAACAGTATTAGGGTTAGCACAGCAGAATTTTAAGTCGTGAAAAATTTGGCATTGATTTGAAAGGTTATTGTCAAATTGTTCCACATAAGTAAGCGCAAGGCAACAGAATATCATGAAATCCCCTCCCCCCAAGAAAGATTTGCAAAAAATATCCAGATTTATTAAAGAAAAATTTCAGTCAAATTGTAACACTTTTATACACATTTTCATGCTTATGTTTTTATTGTGATTTATTTATTCATTGACCTCTTTATGTAAAATTTGTTCTCTCGTCCAGATTGTGGATGTTTTTCTATTATATAACACAAGCTGGTGCCCGCGACTTCGTCCTCATAGTAACACATCAGTGGTACCTTGTTGCACGTGGAGGCCGCGGTGGCCTAGTGGCAAGGTCCCGACCCGTCACCTGATGGTCCCAGGCTCGAAACCCGATTCCACTGAATATCCGACATACATGGGGCCTGTTGCACGCTAAATCATATGTAGTGGCCAAACGTCCTCCTGTTGGTGTGACGCGGAAGTTTGGAGAGGGGGTGTCAGCTCAGGTGTCGTCCTCGTCATCTGACCGCTGTTCAAAATTACGAGGTCCGCTCCTAAATAGCTCTCGTGTTGCTTCAAAATGGGACGTTAATATAACCTATATAACCTAACCTTATTGCTCGAGATAAAATATTCTCATGTCTATAGTTTTAATGTAAAAAATCCACGCATACTCCAAAAAAAGCTGCAGACGATAAAAATGATTAGAAACCGTGTTTGAAAACAATTTCAAATATTAATTATAATTAAATAGAATGCTGCATGCAAATAAAATCGGCAGATAATTTTTTTAAACTTTGAGACGTAAAATGTTTTTTGTGTGGTAGTATGCTCTGCATTTATTGCGAGAAAACGTTAAAATTTAATGTTATTTCTAATTAATTAAAATGTAGAAAATTGTTAATTAAAATGTCGAAAAATCCTTTCTTAGTGAGCACCTACTACCTAAGAAGCAAACCCTTACCAAATTTCAAGTCTCTAGTCCCAGTGCTTTTATATATATTTCGCTGTTTCATAAATAAATGTTACTCCGCCGGGTTGTATTTGCTTAACCTATTAATAATTAACCTATTATTATTACCTATTATTAATTAACCTATTATTATTACCTATTATTAATTAACTTATTATTAATCTATTTTATTTGCTTAATTTTAATCTGAGCGACGTGAGTATTCGAACTGGAACCAAATTTACAGGGCTGAACCAGGGGGGTAAAATAATAAAAAACTAAATTAAAAATTCTGGGAGATAGCTGACATTAGATATTAATTTTTGTAACATGGCTGTTTGTTTTGTTCTCGTTTGACGGTTGTTCTGTTGATTTTTTATACAGTGTGTCCACACTTATTGTGTGCAATAGCTAATTTCTAAACCGTTAGAGATAGACATATAGTTCCAAAAGGAAAAATGCTTTAAATGAAGGGAAGAATTATAATATATAGTTTATGAGTCACTAAATATATCTCTGAAAAAAATACGAATTCTAACTTTTTTATACGATCCCCCGGTCATATCAGTCATATTTAGTAAAACATTTTTGACATTCTAACATTTTAAACAAAAAAAGTCCCACTCTGCAGCGACTAAAACTGGGCGAGTTCTGGAGCTTCGAATTTCATGATTTTTAACCAATCAGCGGCCTCGTCGAGCAAGTGCCTGCGCATTGATTGGTTGGTCGTCTTCAAGATGGCTATTGAAATGGTGTAAAGTCGTCTAAGTCAGCGATATTCAAAGCTCCATAACTCGGTCAGGTTTAGTCGCAAATGAGTGCGACTTTTTTTGTTTAAAATATTAGAGTGCCAAAAATTTTTTACTAAATATGACTGATAGGACCGGGGGATCGTATAAAAAGTTAGAATTCGTAACTTTTTCAGGAATATATTTATTCACTCAAAAAACATGTTATAGTTCTTCCCTTCATCTAAAAGATTTTTCCAATTGAAACTATATGTCTATCTCTAACGGTTTAGAAATTAGCTATTGGACCACGATAAATGTGAACACCTTGTATATCTCTGAAGTTTTCTTGCGTGTTATTTTGCCTAACTATTACTTTTCGTTGCTATTGTATAACTTGACGTCTTTCGTGCTTGTATAAACGGAAGTTTGTTACAGATTCTCTTCTCACCTCCTATGTGCTAAAACTCTGAAATTTTGTACAATTGTGTATTCCCGATAGCAACAGAACATTTTTAGAACTTAATTTCTAATTAATCACTTAATTTTATTTAGTTTTGAATTAATACTAGATTTAATGCAATATTAAATCAATATTATTATGATAAAGAATTATGAAATATATTTAAGACCGGAAAGTGTGAAATAAGAAAATTAATATGTTTTTAAAAGCAACTTTTATAACTATTATAATAAGTAGAAAATATTTTTTTATCATAAATATGAAATTCAAAACAAAATTGTAAAAGTTTGAAATGTTGTTAAAAAATGCTCTGAGAAAATTGGAATTTTATAATTAAAATTATAATACAATTTTAATTGTCAATAATATTTTAGAAATTTTAATTTCTATGATTTTCTTATTTGGTTTGATTTCTTTATAGTACTGTTTTTAGCGACGAACGCTTAATCGATTTTTTCTGATCTTCATATTTATGAAAAACAATTATTTTCTACATTTTAGTATACTAACAGAATAGTGCTTTTATAAATATTTTAATTTTTATTATATTGGAGTACAGTTCTCAGGGAGCAATTAACGTAAATGCTGACGATTTATTACTCCCATTTCTGCATTTTTCAATTCACTGTATTTTACCTAAATCTACTCGAGTGCATCATGAATTTAGCACATAGCGCACTTCAAAACTTCCAACTCTCTAAAATATCGCCACAACAAAAAGACCAAGACAGAAAAAAAAGCTTTAAAAATATCATAAATTACACACATTTTTCACGAAAAATAAATAAAATTAAGCGAAAAAAGAAGGCGTCATTATAATACCCTTAAAACATAAAACAAACAATGCCAACCCTTAAATTACCCGCACTG
>BGPR01004660.1:78963-92904 GCA_013235015.1 Araneus ventricosus | reverse complement strand
CTTTGAAATTCAAGTAAATATTATTCTTAACATATTTCCACGTAATAGTCGCATAATTAGAAGTCGAATAAAGTAAAATTAATTTCTGAATGTCTCGTTCTCCGAAATACTTTGAAATTGAATTAAATATTATTCTTAAAATATTTTTCCATAATAGTCGTGTAATCAGAAGACGTTCTAAACGTTTTATGCTCTGAACTACTCTGATATAGAAATAAATATAATTTTAAAAAGGTCATCCTGCAATAATCACATAATCGTCTCGTAGAAGACGTAAAAAGTAAAATAAATTTCTGAATATGTTATGCTCTGAAGTAATTTCAAATAGCAATAAATGTATTTTGTTTAAATATTACCCCATATTAGTAGTATAATCGAGTCGTTGCAGTGGCATAATCATAAAACATAGAAAGTAAGATAAATTTCTGAATATCTTGTGTTCCGGAGTAATTTGAAATAGCAAAATTCTTAAAATATTTCCAGGTAATATTCGCTTAATCGTCAAGTAATAGTCGCATAATCGTCAAGTAATAGTCGCATAATCGTCAAATAATAGTCGAGTAATCGTCAAGTAATAGTCGAGTAATCGTCAAGTAATAGTCGCATAATCACAAGTAATAATAACTAAATAATTTTTCAATGCCTTTTCCTCTGAAGATGAAGTACAAGCAAAAATAATTCTTAAAATATCTCCTCGTGTTAGTCGAAAATGCATGTATTCGGCTCCCTCGTAATGACGTCATGATTACATTAACCCTCTTATTCCTCAGGCCATTGAAATAGAAGGACCTCAAAATACGTGAACGTCCGATCTCCTCTATCTAAGATAAGGGAAATTCACTTTCCCCCCCAAAAAAACCACAATGACAGCTGGCATTGTCCGAATTCCAAGAAAACTCACCTCTTCCCCCAAACACATCTAGGCGAGCCACTCTAACGAAGAAAGCACGCGCCGCGGGTGTGAAATGAATCACACTTAACGAAAGGGGGTGGAAATTTCAGAGTGACATTCGGACATTTCGGTCGGCTATCGTCTTTTGCTTGAACGGACGTATGGGACGTTACCGTATCGATAGAGTTAAACAAGTCAAGTGTTCCGCACCAATTTAATTGTGGGGACACGTTGGTCATTCTGTAGGAGGAAAAGTGTGAGATAAGATATAGTTAGATGTTAGATGACATGCGCAACTACAGGTAGCTTTGAGATGCGACTGTAACATCACGTGACAAAGCTGTGGCTGATAACCAAGTAGACCAAGGCTTCCGAACATTTTTATTTTCTCGTATACGAAGTATACAAAGAGAAAGTATTGTAATCGTCAAAAAATTCGAACTCGAGATTTTGACGAATCTTCACGTTTTAGACCTCTCTGAGTCCGAAGAGAGTAATAAATATGGACATAATTTTTGGAGAAAAAATGAGATAGTCACTTTGCGCGCATAATTACAGATAAAATATTTATCGAAACACAATATTTTGGGTATCTAAATAATCCAAACTGTCTGTTCAAGAAACTGAACCACAATTTATTAACATTTAAATTTCATTTCTTTTTTATATACCAATTTAAATTAAAAAAGTTAAAAATAGGTAAAATTTCAACTTTTCTAATCCGCCCCCCCCCCCAAAAAAAAAAACTTCTTTGGAGAAATATGCACAAAAATGTGGTTCAATTTGTAGAAAATAGCAAAATACATATTTGGCAAAAGTTTTATGTAAAAATTTTTAATAGTTCTTCAGATATCGTGCGCGCAATAGCAAAAAAACATATTTTGAGGTATAGAGCTTTAAAGGTATGGCCATATTCGATGTTTACGTTGAAGAGCTGATATATTTTCCTTCATAACTTCCATAATTATGGAATTTTTTAACGCGGATTGTTTTAAATTGTTCAGAAAAGGCAGGGAAATAATACATATATTTTTCATAAAATCGAAAATTTTCAAGGTTTAACAGTCATAATACATATATTTTTCATAAAATCGAAAATTTTCAAGGTTTAACAGTCATAATACATATATTTTTCATAAAATCGAAATTTTTCAAGGTTTACAGTCATAATAAATATATTTTTCACAAAATCGAAAATTTTCAAGGTTTAACAGTCATAATACATATATTTTTCATAAAATCGAAAATTTTCAAGGTTTAACAGTCGTATGTCACCTTAAACCGAATTTTATCCTTATTTTAATTTAGAGGGAAAAAGAAAATCAAATTATATATATTAAAGTTGGACGGAGAGAGTAACAAAAAAATTATCAGATTTCAATTACGTATATAATTTTAACGCCATATTGCAATGACGATGTTAGGTATTCAAATCAAAATATTTTGGTAAACAAAACAATAAATCTTTTAAAATGATTCTTTATTTTGTGTTTATACGGGTAATTTGTAAGTTGAAGTATGGGACACAAACGTGCAAGGCCAAACGCATTAAGTTCGGAAACAAAAGAATTCCATTATAAAAATATTCATATATTTTAGAATAATTTCATCACGACTTTTCATATCATTGGATTTATATTAGCGAAGCCATTTTTTTATAAGAACAAATTTTAAACAAAGACCCGGGCTTTCCAAAAGAGACGCACAATAGCGCTTTTATTCATATCCTACAAATTGGAATTCAACAATCAAGCAATATCCTTTATTGGTTCTTATTTCAGTTTTATTTCATGATCGTTTTTTCAATTGTGATTGGCTAATGCCAGCCATAAAAATAATCGCCCGAGAATAGGAACCGTTCCGTATTTAATGGAGTTCCACTGCCTATCAATACGCCATCCTATTCTGAAACAAACTGCAATTGAGTCGAATCGCCCGCTTTTGCTAATAAGCGACGAAGATTGAATTTTGAGATTAAAAGTGGGAATTTTATGCCCTCGCTAAGTCATTAAAAGCTATCCCGGACCCTAAAAACAATTTTTTCGCTGCAAACCAATTTTGTTAACTGAAATTCGATCCCTACTATTTTACACAGGAGGATATAATACTTTTTACCTCCGGCAATAAAAAGGAAGAAGTAATAATAACATTCCGCAAGGTTTGGAATAACATTGGGGGGAAATGGAGAGCTAGCGTGGAGCGCCATGTTTGGCCACCCATAGATTAGAACAGTGGTTCCCAACCGATGGTCCGGGGCCCAGTTGTGGGCCTCGGATAGCGTATTAATAGGCCGCGAAATGCTAGTCAAGAGTCGAAGTCAGGGGAGCTTCAAGAGTCTTCAGTTGTTTCTCGCTTTATAAAACAATATATTTTTATTCCTTTTACGGTAAGATTCACTAATTAATAACATATAAGAGACAGCGTGTCCACACTTACCGTGGTACAATAGCTAATTTCTAAACCGTTAGAGATAGACATATAGTTCCAATTGGAAAAATGTTTTAAATGAAGGGAATAATTATATTTCATGTTTTTTGAGTCTATAAATATATTTCTGAAAAAGTTACGAATTCTAAGATTTTATACGGTCCCCCGGTCATATTTAGAAAACTATTTACGACATTCTAACATTTTAAACAAAAAAAGTCCCACTCTTTAGCGACTAAAGCTGACCGAGTTCTGGAGCTTCGAATTTCATGATTTTTAACCAATCAGCGACCCCATCGAGCAACTGTTGCGCATTGATTGGTGAATCGCCTGCAAGGCGGCTATTGAAATGGTGTAAAGTGGTCTAAGTGAGCGATATTCAAAGCTCCATAACTCGGTCAGTTTTAGTCGCAAAAGTGTGGGACTTTTTTTGTTTAAAATGCTAGAGTGTCAAAAATATTTTACTTAATATGATTGATAGGACAGGCGGACTGCATGAAAAGCTAGATTTCGTAACCTTTCCAGGAATATATTTATTCACTCAAAAAACATATATTATTATTATTCCCTTCATTTAAAGCATTTTTCCAACTGGAACTATATGTCTAACTCTAACAGTTTAGAAATTAGCTATTGGACCACGATAAGTGTGGACACCCTGTGTATATATATAAATATATGTGTTTGTACTTTTTTTTACTTGTATATTTAGTTAGTGGGCCTCAAAATAATTTTTTACACAAGAGGTGGTCCATACACCCCAAAAGGTTGGGCACTATCGGATTAGAAAATCAGTGTATTAATTAACTCTGTGAGTGATAGCTTAAAGAGCGTAAATCAATCAAAGTCAGGATTCGTTACATGATCTCAGCTATTCCACAGATATTTATGGGAACAAGACCGATTCGTTCTGGAAATTATAACATAAATAAATAATAATATAATTTCAAATTAAGCTTTATTATATCGTCGTTCAACAAGGCGCCTATCTCAATTTTTTGAAATTTCAAACAGGAAGAAAATACTCCGTTAAAAAACACGAATACCGTTAAAAAGCACGCAAGAAGGAATTCCATTTTGGAGACCGCAAGGTATTTTTAAGTTCGGCCAACACGTTGAAGAAAATTATTTCTCTTTCTTCTTAAATGCATTTTAAAACCTCCTTCAGTTGAGTCTTTGCACGACAAATTCGTTTTCTTCAATTGTTCCGGAAATATTTAACACCACGACTCAAATTCATGTTTAAATCTCCGTAAAGACGGCTCAGATGAAATCGCTGTCGTTTGTTTAGGTTTGGAAAGTGAAATCACGTATTTCATAAGTTATTATAGATGTTGCCAAATCCTATAGCTAAATAACGGGTTTTCTGGAAGTCGCACAAGAGAAATAATTATATAGATTTTTCTGAACTTATCATTAAAAAGTGATAATACTATTATGCCTATAATAATGGAGTGTGATGAAATGTGTTTGTGATCACCACAGGAATTAAGAAGGAAAGTGTTTATGTTGTTATACATATCGTCGCTCAACAAGCAATACCAAGTATCTCATTTTTTTGAAATTTCGAAGAGGAAGAAAATACTCAATTTTTCGCAAGCAATAAAAAATATTTCTGCATTTTTTTAACCTCTGATATAAACTTTCGACCGCATCCTCCTACGAGATATGAAAAATAAATTCAGAAACCAATAACGAATATTTCTGAATATTTTTCACATGTGGTTTAATGTCTATATCAGATGTAAAAAAATGCAGAAATATTCTTTATTTGTTGCGAAAAATTGAGTATTTTCTTCCTATTCGAAATTTCAAAAAATTGAGATGCTTGGTATTGCTTTTGAGCGACGATATGTATAACAACATTGACACTTTCTTTCTTAATTCGTGTGGTGAACACAAACAAAGTTCATCACACTCCATTATTATAGGCATAATAATATTATCACTTTTTAATGAGAAGTTCAGAAAATTCAATATAAATATTTCTCTGTTTCGACTTCCAAAAATCCATCGTGGAGATATTGTAAAATATGTTGTGCTAATAGGGATCGTACTTAAACGGTTAAGGGGCATTTTAATTCCTTTTCCCTTCGCAATTTTATACCATGTGTTGAACCTGAAGACTAAGGCTATTCGCCAGGTGGCGTTTGAATTTATATTAAGTACTTTCTGTCTATCGCTCAGCATGTTTAGTTGTGTGATATGTTCGCTCTTGTGCGCGTTTGTGATGTGCTGCTTGTAGGAAATAAAGATGGCTATATTCAACTGTTGCCTGCTGCTTACTTTCTGACAGGTAAGAGCGTTAATTTCATTTACTCATTGAAATGTATTGCGAAGTTTTAGTTTGATCACCACGTTTTACAAACTGATTTTATGTACGGACGATACATAGAAAATGATTACTTCAGAAATCACAAGACAACCAAATTTCGCTGTAACACTCGGAAATTACAATTGCTTCTGTCTCCCAGCTCTTACTTTTCGGAAGCAATCAACAGAAAAGCGGAAGTGTCAAAGAGAATTTAATTTTACTGCTCGATTCTGCGAGTTGCTTCATTCGTATTCAAACGGAAACGCTGGCAGGCTAATTATCCATGCTTCCTTGCCTTGCTTTTCTGCAGAATTGTCTGCACCTCAGCTGTGCTGTAGAATACTCTACCTAATGACTTTAATCATATGTAGAAGAACATGAACATCCGGAACAGCACATTTTTAACTTCAAAGGGAGAAGCGTATAATTAGAGAATGAATTTAAAGCTCTATAATTGCATTTTTTTCAATCCCATGTCAAGGGGTTTTGTTGAAAAACCTTGTTTTATTGTTTTGGTTGAAAGAATTGATTACAATAAAAGGACCAGCAAGTTAAATAATTCTTTTTTTGTCATAAAAAGCTTGAAAAAAAATTCTAAAGTTATACAGTAAGAACAGAACCTCAAACGTTTAAGTGGAGAAATAAAAATCTCTTCTTTTTCCAACATTTAAAAAAAATGATTGCAAAAACTACATCTAACGAAACTGCTCACTAACTATTGCTTTAATTGTTTATTTTATTTTCCAAATACATCATATGTATATAGATTGAAGACCAACCGAGGCTTGCCCATTAGAACTGCAGTCCCCTCTAAAATTATTTTAAAAGCTTGTAATTTCTTTTTTTATTCTAATTAACTTACTTTCCCACTTTCAGAGTTCAATGATCAACAAAAATGACAAAACAGTAATTCGTTTCATCATCTGTCGTTTTCATCATCTGACCACAGTTCAAAATTACGAGGTCAGTCCCAAAAAGGTCCTAAACGGGCCGTTAATATAACTAAACTGAGATCCGAACTCCAGAATTCACCGCTAGGGGCGCTAAAAGACATTTTGTCGTATAGCATTTAACAATTATACTATATCTGGACATCACATTCATGGCTGTAGCTAGATATCATGTCTAGCTTTGTGCTGAAACGGAATAAAGTATTCACCATATATACTGGTTGCCCCAAAAGGTCGTTTACAAACTTTAAGGTAGGTCAATTGTACAGAAATAAGTCATTTTTATAATAGAACCTAGGGTTGCAAACCCAAAGGGCAACCGCTACTGGGGGCACTTTGTCACTGAATAAAAGAAAAGAATACACCAGATCCTCTATTCAGCTTAGGTTTAATGGAATGCGGATTCACAATAGCACAACGCAATTACATGAATAGCACCATTACAAGTCGTATGCAGCATGACTGATAAAATAGCAAGTACTGTTCTATTATAAAATTTACTTGTTTCAACGTAGGACTACGTTCCTCCCATTGGGGTCTCGAAAGGAATATGATTCACACTCCATAACGCCACAAAAAACGTTATATGGCAGATCCTCTATTCAACACAGGTTTAATGGAATGCGGATTCACAATAGCACAACGCAATTGCATGAATAGCACCATTACAAGTCGTATGCAGCACGACTGATAAAATAGCAAATAGTGTTCCATTATAAAATTTACTTGTTTTAACGTAGAACTACGTTCCTCCCATTGGGGTCTCGAAAGGAATATGATTCATAATCCATAACGCCACAAAAAACGTTATATGGCAGATCCTCTATATCTCGGTAACTACATATGCTAAAAACATAGCTAATGTCTTATTTTAGCAATAAAGGGTAACAACAGAAGTTACAAAAAAAAATTGAAAATCGGAATTGTAGTTCAGCGATTACCGAGTCGCAAAGTTGGGCAAAACTACGCAAGAATTGGTGACGCGATCCTCAATATCTCGGTAACAGCACATGTTAAAAACATAACTAATATCTTATTTTAGAGATAAAGGGTAACAAGAAAAGTTACAAAAAAATTTTAAAAATCGGAAAAAAGTCACGCGAGTAAAGTAGTCCGACGCCTTTAACATCAGCGGCTGTTTGAAAAAGACAGTCTCCCGTCACTTTTTTCTATTTCTGACCAAACCTTAAAGCTTGTAAACGACCTTTGCGGTCACCTTATGCAGTAAAGGCAATATGTAGTGTACAAAAATATTTTTCGTAGAGGTACAAAGCATTCACTCTAAATATTTCTGAGAAACTGGGATCTTCCACGGAAAATAATTTAAACTACTCTATTATTTTTGAAACTGGCAAATCAATGTCACAGCTATGAAATAAATTACTACATCATACATTTTATTTTCAAAAATATCAAAGTCATTATATAAATGAAACAAATATTAGCCAGGTTAAGAAAAAGCTTCAGTTTGGTAAAGAAGCAGTTAAATATTAAAGTAAGTGCATCATCACTTTATATCTTTAAGACAGAATGAAAATTTTGCCGAATGCATATAATTTTTTAATTAATTAGGGCGAATCTGTAAAAAAAAATTATTCTTTCGAAGAGACAGTATATTTCGATATCAACTGTTCCCAATTTGTTTATCAAAGAAACACAATTTTGGATACCAAAGTCAACAGAAAGAATATTATAAGAGACAACGCAAACTCAAATAAAAATGAATTTTTAAAGCAATGTAACTCCATTCTATTCTTCTACTACTTTTATTCAATCTCTAAAGGAACCGACCTGAAAGAATATATTCGCGTTTGATTTATTTTTAGAAAGAATCGCAATTTTATTTTTCTAAGTTGTTTCTTGGTGATTTTGTTTTATTATTGCATGCAGCGTAAAGAATAGATAAATGCGTTCGAAATCCATTTCTTCACAACAAAAATGTTTATAAATTGAGTTAATTTTCTATTAATTTATTTTTATTTCATGTTTTAGTTGTTAACATAAAAGAATTCATATGAAAGCAATTTCAATTACACAGCAATAGTGTTTTATAAAAAACATTTCCGCGTTTTAACATATTGAATACACTCATAACAATTCTTAATAATTTGAAATTTTTAGGGACTATCCTCAGTGTATACTCGAAATTGAATTTAAAATAGCCATAAAATCAGATATGATTTTATGGCTATTTCACTTAATTTAATGACGCGATTATAATAATTTTATAACTATTTCATTTAATTTAAAGATGTAATTATCATTTAATTCTTTGCAGATATTGATTTTAAAATCGTTATTTTTTCTTCCATGGTAAAATAAAAAATTAGAATTACTAAAAATATTCACTAAATTCGATAAATTTCGTAATATAAATTTCAATAATTATAATTTTTACTTTAATTCATGGATGCATTTTTAATAATGTGTAACAGTTTTATGTTCTTTATCGATATAAATGTTTCATTTATTCTGTTATAGTGTCAGATTCCATTATAAAAATTCGTCACGAATGTCCAAAACTAATATAGTAAAACCCCGTTTAACCGAACTCGAGTTAACCGACACCCGCTTTAACCGAAACCCCGGTTATCCGAAATCGCAAATCCAAACCAGCGGGGGTGGTCTCCCCTAAACTTTCTGGTATACTTCCCAAAAAGGTGTCATTTTCCCTCTAACTAGGGTTGCCATACGTCCCGTATACTATTTGTCCCGTTTGCTTCCTAAACTCTGAGTCATTATAATTTTAAAATGACCTGCGCCCATTTTTATGATTATGTGTAAAAGGAAAATGATAACAGCTAAAAAAATTGCGTAAGTTCTCAATTTTTACGCGTGCTGAGCTACCACAACTTTATTTAAAGTTTTTGAGATCGAAATCTTACTAAAAATATCACGCAAGATTTCACCATACCTTCCATCTGGAGAGTGTCAGAACGAAGTTTCGGGTTCAGGAGGTTGACATAATTGCCGAAGCGCATCCGAAGCTACAATACTTCGTAGACCGCCAAGGTCAAAAGCCAACTATACTAACTTGAGTAAAATATGCGAAACGCTCGCCAACACACAGTCGCAATGTGCATTTTGAAACAAATATGCAATTTGAACATCTTTTTTAAAATGGATTGAAACGAAATTTGAGCACAGATCTACAATTAATATTAGCAAACGTCATACTAATTTTTATTTATCTAAGCCAAAGGGTTTAGGAGATATAATTTTTACAAGTATGCTATTTTACAGACCGACAGACAGTCAACCCTTTGACGGATCTGGCCCAAAATTTTACATGGACCTACATTCATGAGGATAAAACTGTGAACCAAATTTTATCCATCTAGCTATCCAAGTTTTTGAGTTATATTGTTCACATGACCGCGGACAGACTTCCCGTCGACGGATTTGATCCAAAATTTGATAGAAACCTACAAATTATATGTCAAGTTCACATACCAAATTTCATCCCTATATCTATAATAGTTTTCGAGTTATCGTATTCACAGACATACAGACACACGGACACACATACAGACATAATTCCAAAATTGTGTTTTTCGGACTCAGGTAGGTTTAAAACGTGGAGATTCCTCAAAAACGGGAGTTCGAATTTTTTGACGATTACAATACTTTCTCTTTGTATACTTCGTATACGAGAAAGTAAAAACACGTACTGTACTGCACGGAAATAGTCGCGTAGGCGAGACTTTTTTTTAAACGATATTCCTACTTTTTTCTTCTAAGCCTCCTTAAGAAAGACAGTGATTAGTTCTAGAATGCTAAAATTAAAATTAATCGGTATTAACAATATTAATTAGGATATTGTTAACTTGTGCCTGGCGCATTGCACCCGAGATCGCCGGTGCGAATGTTGCGCCCAACGAAGGGTTAAATAAGGGTTAATAAAGAACATAAGGGTTAATAAAGAACATAAGTCTTGCCTACACAGACAGTTTTGAATTCGTTTTAGACGCATATTACATATTGCAATGAGATACAAAATAGCAGTAGGCGAACGGATGGGAAAAACCTACCGGTTTAAACCAAAAACCGTTTTTTCTTTGTTTCGGTTAACCGGTTTTTTGTTATTTATTTGCCCCGGTTTAAACCGGTTATTTTTTTTTAAATCCAAAAACCGGGGGCTCGATTTTAGTTTCGACTAGACTAAAATTAACCAAGTTATAAAGCTTTGAATGTCACCATATCAGGCCAATCACCGACAGCCGCTTCCTCGAGACGTCTGTTGGTTGGCGGATTACTGAAAGAGTCTTTACGAACAGATAAATATTGGCCAATGGATTGATTTTCTGAAAAAACAATATCAATTAAAAATTTTGTCTGCAAATGGCGTCTGTTTTTTGTAGCCAAAAAATATTCATCTTTAGCAGAAAGTTCAGTGGCGTCCGAAAGATTAGTATCTACATTGAATGATGTTTCCGATGAGAGGTGTCGATTAGATGATAAATATTGGCCAATGAATTAATTTCTTGTAAAAACAAAGCTAATAAAAAATTTTGTCTATAATACTTACATATTGCAATAATTACTCATTTATTATCATTAACTAGAAAATCACCCGTCATGGTATGACGGGTGCAAATTGCCTCTTCATTCGAGAGATTTCGCGTCAAATTTGAAGTGTTTAAATAAATATATATGCGAGAGAAATGTTTAACATTGATTGAAAACAAATAAAATAAACATATGCTTTATGACAGGAATTTTTTTTATTTACATATTTCTTTACTCAAAAAATCATCGTGGCATCCAACAAACCATCGTGCATCGTGGCGTCCAAATATATCACGCGCATGATATACCAATGACGTAATTTCCTACTTTCTATTAAAAACCAGAAATTAAGTTGAAATATATGATTAATATAATTTAAAATTTCTAGGGAACTATTGATCATAGCGAGATAAATTTTAGATCAATCAATAGCAAATTTTATTTCACTATTTTAGAGCTATTAAATTTGAAATTAGAACAACAATTATTCTTTTAAATTTAAAATTACTGAAATTTATTTGCTCTAACAATGAAATAATGCTGCTTAAAGTCTCGCAGTGCTATGGCGCGAGTTTTATTGTTGGTGACGTCAGAACGTTACCGAGAGATCTGGGCTATTATATTAGTAACACATATTGTATACTGATTTATAATCATTACTTATTACATTAAATAATTATTGTATTAATACTTACTTATTGTATAGAATTATTAATAAAAAGTTTGTCCACAAACGTTGCTTTAAAAAAAAACACCTGAAACCGGTTTTTTCAAAATCGGTTATTTTGAGCGGTTTTAACCGCCAGGTTAAACCGGAGGGGAAAAAAACCGGTTTAACCGAAAACCACTTTTCTTTTGCAATAACCGCCATTCCTAAGTAGATGTTCATGGCTTAACCGAAAAAATTGTTATCCAATCCCCCCTTAACCGGGGTTGTAATGTATAATATTTATTGGTACTTTTTTTCATGCAATATTTGGAGGACTCAGAGATAAATTGAATCAAGTCCGTGAAATTCATTTCTTAGAAAACATATCTGAAAGTTGATCAGCTGCATTTAAAATGACAGTGGACTTCTAATTGTTCATGTTGCTTGATGGATACAATTGAATTGTGGATTTGAATATTTATTACACAGAAAATAGCACAACATTTATAGACTAACAGGACAGTGTTAGTCAAAAATGGGCAAAACATGAACTCAGTGGTGTACCTGCAACTTTTGCCGCCCGGTGCGAACTTTCATTATGCCGCCCATCCTATGCAAGTCACATAAACCTCAAAATAAAAATAATAACTTCCATGGGAAAAAGTTGCTTTAATAACGTGATTTGTCGTTTGACGCCCTTGGTCTCTGCTGATAGGTTGTGAAATCGTGCTTCCACCACCAAAATTTCCTTCACGTACCGGCAATTTATCGGAAAAAGGGTTAAAAATATGAATTAGTTACAATAGTTAAAAATTTTACAAACAACTAAAACTCAAATAACATTTTCAGTATATACAGCTATTAAACCAATAATTAAAATTAAATATAAAATAATGTTACCTAAATAATAATTATACAAGGAAATACAGAAAGATAATTAGATTATAAACTATTACTATGAAAAAGACAACCCAGAATTGGAATTCCAACAATCAAATGCCAATCGATCTTAGGAACCGATTATGTCGCAGTTTTAGAAGCAAAGTATTTTGTTAAAATTTCCAGTATTTTTTACATATAAGAAATGTAATATACTGTTTTAATAGATTTTTTAGGATGTTCATTCCATTTTTTAAAATTAAATTTCATAAAAATATTTTTTCATATTAAATAACTGGTAAAAGTATTTTTAATAACGTATATTGTACACATACAGTGATTCTGAGTAGGGAGAAAGCCAGGAAACTAATATAATTAGTAGCCGTAAATCAGGGAAATCAGGGAAATTTTTTTCACAGTTTCTGTAGCCACCCTGTGATACCAATTTGGATAAGATGACCCTGATAACCTTAATCTGACTGATATACAGTCGGACCTCTATTTAACGAAGTCGCTAAATCCCGAAAAAAAGTTCGTTATATCGAAAATTCGTTAAATAGAGATTCACCTTTTAAAATACTTTAAACTACCCAAAACAGATTTTAAATTCATAAACCCTAAATATTATTAAAAAAGTAATTAATCACGCCTTTGTTTTGTAAATTAATATCTATTTGTTTTATATATCTTACCCATCAAAAAGAAATCTGCAAGGAAAACAAGAATAAAACAAAACATTGTCCGCTAATACACTGTATTTTCAATTAAAAATAATAATTTTATATTAAAATTATTGAATTTTAGCATTTCATCATACGAAGGTTTATTGATTTCTGCATCATGATAATTTCCATCTTCATCATCTTCGTCTTCATCGTAATTCATTGCTGTATTGTTTTTATTTTTCACACTGTCCACTTCAAAACTGCCTCATCCACATCTTCATAGACACATGCTTTCAAACGTTTTGAACAAGAATTCGATGAATCGTAATTTTGTATCTTATCACGATTTTTTTATTATGGTTGATAAGCTGTTTGGAGGAATACCAAATTTTAAAGCAATATCCTTTTTTTCACGCCTTTATCCACCTCATGAAGAATTAAATTTTTTCTTTGATGCTCAAGCACTTTCGCTTTGATATTTTCCAGCTTCAAGGTCATTGATCACCATAAAATGTGTTAAAAGAAAGAATAAGTTTGAAATGTTTAGAAATATTTTGAGAAACAGGGACAAAAAAAAATATTGGATCACAAGAAAAAGTTCGTTAAATAGAGAATGCACTTCGCTATTTGGAGTTTATTTTACGAAGAAATTCGCA
>BGPR01004660.1:51518-68136 GCA_013235015.1 Araneus ventricosus | reverse complement strand
ATTAGTTATATTACGTCAAAACAAATGAAAACTGAAAAATTTGTTGGATTAATTTTTGACTTTACATTTTATTCCATGTTTTTTCTAAAATAGCATTAGTTATATTACGTCAAAAAAAATGAAGATAAAAAAATTTGTAGGATTGATTTTTGACTTTACATTTTATTCCATGTTTTTTTTAAAAATAGCATTAGTTATACGTCAAAACAAATTAAAACAGCTTTGAAATAATTTTGCATTAACTTTTGATGAAAGCTAACTAATCACTCAGATAATACAATAAATTAATCTCTTTTTTCTTCCGGATTCGAAAAATTTTCGTTTTTTACATTTTGTGTTTTCCGGCATTATCAAGATCGCCTTCTCACCTCCAGGGGTACACGTACCACAGGTGAGGAACCTCTGTTTTAGAGGCAAATAACCTTTAAACTGCTCTCCTGTAAAATTTCACTTTTGCGACATGGAGCTATATACCTCAGGCATACCGATTTGATAAAGAAAACAAATCGTAATATATCTACAAAAATAATAAAAAGAATAAGTCCGTATCCATTTTTCTAAGTCCTCTTAAAGTCAAAGAAAATGCTCATTTTAAAAAGGGTGTTTTTTTTAAAAAAATAAGATGAAATATTCGAAAAAACCAAATACAATTTATACAATACACAATATTCGAAAAAAAAACTCATTTTAAAAAAAAGATGAAATGTTCGACAAACAAATATACCGATTTTAGAATCTTAACAAAATAACCAAAATATAATCAACTTCCAAAGATTTCTCTTTTTTTCCATTTCTTTAAAGCATGTGATTATAAAAGAAATCCGAAACACAGCTACACAGGCACTGAAAAAAATAATTTCTAGGGGTTTTTTTTCTCTCTTTTTTTCGAGATAGAAAAATCAATAGTAAGCATTTGAAATACTTGGTATCGTGCCTCATACTAATAAAATAAGAAAGGTAAAGTATGGGAATAGGATCTGACATGGCTTATAATAGGTTGAGCGGACGTATATTTGATGTTTATTTGTTCCGAACACGCAAATAGAGAATCGGAAAGTAAAGCGGTGCTGCAATTTATTACTTCGAAAGCAAATAAAAAGATAGAGGGAAAATTGTGATTAGAAGCGTAAATAATATCTAACTGTGAATACTGCAGGGTAATTACAGTCGAAGCTCGTTATAACGACCGCACATTATAAAGACCATTCCATTATAACGACCAGTGATAAAATCCCCAACTGTGTTTCCCTATGCACTCTATGTTATTTTACTTCCGGTATAACGACCGTCCGGTGTCGTCTAATCCCAATACAACGTCCGAATTCAGAGGACACTCTTCCCGGTATTTTTCTAAAAAGAACATGTTCCTAAGCTTAAATGACATTGATTATTGTATTCCCTAGCTACGAAGATGTAGAATCTTTAAATTACCACTCACCACAGCGCGGAAATTTGAATAGCCTAGAATAAAAAATGTTTCAAGTGCCCTAAAAAAGACTTTAAAACGTTTTTTTCGAAAGGTAAGAAAATACAGTACATTATTTATCGTCGTTATCTGAAATGGAAAATTATATTTTGCAAAAATCACTTATGCAGAAGAGACAAATAACCATTTCTGATTTTTTCTTTAGAGAATAAATGTTTTGAAAGTATATAACACCCTTTATTTTCTACTTTAAAATCTGTTTTAGAAATATATTTTTAATTGATAAAATTTTATTTTTAATATCAATGATAAAAATAATTTGAGTTTTTAGTTGGAATCTCTTTAAAAATCGCCTATTTTTACGGAACTGCTGAGCGTTCATGCGTACATTTTTTAATTATATCCACTATAGCGACCACTCGTTATAAAGACCTTTTGCTGTGGAACGCAGAGGGTCGTTATAACGAGCGTCGACTGTATAAGAAAAAACCATCGAGTTTTAACTCCATACATTTCAACCAGAGGGAGTGGTCTCCCCTAAACTTTCTCGTTTACTTCCCGAAAAAGGTGCCATTTTCACTATCCCTAGGGTTGCCATACGTCCCGTACATACGGGAATGTCGACGTATTTCACTATTCAGTCCCGTATATCTGTCCCGTTTTCTTCCTAAACTCTGCGTCATTATAATTTTAAAATGACTTGCGCCGAATGTTATAATTATACGAAAGAAGAAATTAGAAAGTAAAGAATTAAGAAAGTAAAATCAGATTTAACGACCAGATTGTACGACTTAAAGTTACTGTCTGTTACTGACTGTTAATCAGATTGTACGACTGGGTTAAAAAGGATTACTCTCGCATCTTTTTTTATTATTCTACTTGATCATTTTATATGATTGTTAAAACTTTATTGATTTTTTTCATCAGAGAAAAATAAGCTATTACATGCTCATTTTTTTCATGTTTTATTTAGCACCTAAACGTCCTGTATCAATGCTTGCCAATTATGGCAACCCCATCTTTACCGTGTGGATAAAAAAAAATCGAAATTACAGTAACCCAGAATGCAATGTTTATCCTCGAGTTTCTTTCAGCGCGCGCCACATTCGAAAGGAGGGTATTAGTAATAGCGCATGTTTTGAAGATCATGAGTATCATCAATACGCAATTTGGCTTTGTTAGAGTGCATGAAAATCTAATATGAAATTTGGAAGCTTTGTTTTTAAACGATTGAAATGAAAATTGGACACATATATACCATTAGGCCCGGTGCACACTAGCCGATTCGTGTCGTTGAAGCTATAAAAATAACAATAGTAACCCCCATTCCCCTTGTGTGTGAGGGAGCATCTCCACCGGGCTTTAGGTTAGAAGATCACATGCCAAATTACACTGATCTAAGTAGTTAAATTTAGGAGTTATCGTGTTCAAAAGCATGCGACTATACAGACAGATAGACAGTCAACACGTTGACGGATTTGGTTCACAATTTGACACGAACCTAAATACTTCATAATAAAACTGTGTACCAAATTTTATCCATCCAGCTATTTAACTTTTGGAGTTAGTGTGTGCACATGAACGCGGACAGACGGCCAAACAGACTCTCCGTCGACGGATTTTGTCCAAAATTTGATAGAAGCATAAAAATTATGTCTAAAGATCCCATGCAAATTTCATCACTGTAGCTCTAATAGTTTTTAAGTTATCGTGTTCATAGACAGACAAACATAATTCCAAAATTGAGTTTTGCGGAATCAGGGAGGTCTAAAACGTGGAGATTCGTCAAAATCTCGAGCTCGAATTTTTTGACAATTACAATACTTTCTCTTTGTATACTTCGTATACAAGAAAGGAAAAAGTTTTACAGCTATGGAAATAAACGATGCTTCATAAAAAATAGAAACATTTCAATTTTTTAACATGATAATGATTATAAGCTGTATAATATCTGTAAATAGCGTGATACACAAATCGTTCAAAATACTCCACACGGAAGACCGATAGATCTGGAGCTAATAAACCTCTGACTGCTTATACCGCGATTTCCAGGAGAAGGAGGCAAGACTATTTTCTGCTCCATCCTGCGATTTTCGCAAGCTATACTAATAAAGTTTTGCATATAAATAACAATTTTTATGGTTCAACGGCATTTGAACATGTTTGCAAACGTTGCATCTAAACAGTGATTTAAAATAATTACCCAGACAGAGGATTAAATGTGTTATGTGATTACTTCTTGGGCAATAGATGCATACTAAGAAAGGTGGTTTTTTTTCCAAAATTTTAATTAGGTTTTTAATTAATTAAAATTAATCGACATTTTAATATTTTTTCACGATAGCTTTGAACCGTATTATCGCCCATTTTTTAATTCAAGAAATTAGCTTTTAAGTGATATTAATTTCATTTCCGTGCATTTTTTTTTATTTTTATTTATATATCTAACAAGTTGTTGCGTTCAAATACACAGGAATAGACAGATCTACAGACAGTCAATCCGTTAAAATTCTAATCACCATCTAAATTTGGTCCAAAATTAGATGCTCATCCACGATTGTAGTGAGGAAATAATATGCCAAATAGCATCCATCTAGCTCATTGCGTTCTTAAATTATTGCGCAAGCGAACGGCCGCACAGTTATCTTCTCATCGACGGCGTTCAAATACATGGGATATACAGATCTACAGACACTCAACCCGTAAAAATTCTAATCAGCATCTAAATTTGGTCTAAAATTAGATGCTCATCCACGATTGTAGTGAGGAAATGATATGTCAAATAGCATCCATCTAGCTTATTGTGTTTTTAAATTAATGCGCATTCAAATGGCCGCACAGTTAGACTTTTCATCGACGGACTTCTTCTAAAATTTGTTACATATTAACATTTTTGGAGTAAAAACTACAAAACAAATCTCATTGATCTAACTTCTTGGAATTATGTTGCTTATATATAAGCAAACATATTCCCAAAAATGTATTTTTTTGGTCTCAGTAGGGTTTAAAACGCGGAAAGTCATCAAACTCTCGAAGTGAAATTTTTTTATGACTATAATAATTTCTTTGTACATTTATTTGCATATTTTGTATGCGAGAAACTAAATGAGTACTTAAAACATATTATTATAATAATGAATCTCTAAAACATTTAATTTTGAATAAGAAGATATTTTATCAATTACGAATAAAAGATAACAGATGTGATGATTATTCAAACATATTAGTCAGTAAAATAGCAGAGTGATATCTAGAATTCAAACAAATTATTAAAACTTTTTCTATCACTTAAGCTCCTGAATAATAAATAGTTTTCACATTTCTAGCAAATTGAAAAATAAAATTATTATGGAGATATTTCCAAACGAATTAAAAACTACATGAACAAGTAATGAAACCAAATAATTTCAAAGTTAAAAACTCTCCAAACAAGAATAATCGCAATATTTCAGTAAAAACCTTTTTCTACTTCTCAATTTTCTCTCATTCGTGCTTTTATTTAAACTGATTCATCAGAATCACTTAAAAGTTAAAAATCGCGAAACAAGAATAATCGCAATATTTCAGTTAAAAATCTTTTTATGCTTTTCCATCTTTTCTCATTATAGCTCTTCTTTATACTTATTAATCAATCCCAATGGGGCATTTTCTTGGCACTTTTGTCACATAATGTAAGCAATTAAAAACCTGCAGATATTAGATGCTTGTCTTTTTAGGAATCTTCTTCAATGAAAGATAAATATTTGATCAACGATTTTTCCACCCTGCGAAGTAATGAATTACTTTAAATGAAAGCGGGGCTGTTGCGTATACTCTAAGGATTAATTTGAATTACTGGGATTTCGAAACTTTATTCTCGGTAAATTGAACACCGAGGCTTTTTCTTCGGGGAATTATTAAAAATAATTTCTTCAAAATCTCTCTTTAAATAAAACTCGTATCACTTTTATGGAACGTTCAATTTGTTCTTTGACGGCTATGCTTTCGACGATTAAAACTGACTTTTTATGAAGTTTCTGGTCATTTGTTTTAAAAGAATTAGTTGCTTTGAATACAGTGCCATTTAGTTTATTTAGTTTTGTTTCATGTCAAACTGCAAAAGCACCAAATGTAATTATTATTATTGTTAGGCGAGTTTGTACTGGATTAGTGACGACTATTTCATGTATAAAAGCAGAGTATTTATCTTTGCGTTTCTGATCATATCAAATTTACTTTTAAGAGACGTGTACTGCGTTTAATACAAAGGGTTACCATAATTTTTAGTTGAAATCCGGACATTTCGGGGGGTCAAAGTATGGTATAAAATTTTAAAAGATGAGTATCAGATACTCTCTTTCATAACACTAGTAACGAATTTAAGGAAGTAAAAAATTTAACACGTCAGATTACAAAGAGGATACAATTTTTATGAATGTTTGTTAATTCAAAATTAATTTAATGAAAAGCAGAACTAAAACAAAAAATTTTAATTTTGTGCTTAAATTGGCGCCTGGACAATTAAACTCATCCATTTTCTCATCAAAAATGAATTTCTTTCATTGTTGTTCCCGTTGGTGTGGTGCGGAAGTTTGGAGAGGGGGTGCCAGCTCAGGTGTCGGCCTCATCATCTGACAGAGGTTCAAAATTACGAGGTCTGTTCCAAAATAGCCCTCGTGTTGCTTCAAAACGGGACGTTAATATAACTAAACTAAACTAAACTTTCATCGTTGTTCTCGGCGGAATGACGTTAGCTTTTGCGAATACGTCAGATTTTCCCAGTAGCACAAAGATATTATACAATATTGCACGATATTGAACAATATTTGCAATATTGTACAATACCATATAATATTATATAATATCACACTATATTGTACAATATCGTTCAACTTATTGTGCTACCTGGGTTAGGACCGAATTTCTCTCTCGCCACACTCACGGGCGTAAATCCGGACATTCTAAAAATCAGGGCACTACCCCGGACGTGAGCCTGAAATCCGGACTGTCTCGATGAAATCCGGACGTATGGTAATCCTATTAATATTCAAACATTGATAAAAAAAAAATGGCTTCCCTTTAGGCTTTTATTGTTGAGATGATTTCGCCGCACGGAGCTGCAGGCTTGTCTTGTTGGGTTGTTTTGATGATTTGGCCGCACGGAGCTGCAGTTTGTTTTATTCTTGTACTATGGCGATGATCTGGCCGAAATAAGCTGCAGGCTTGTCTAATTCTTGTGCTGTGGAAATAATTGGCTGCACAGATCTGCGGGCTTGTGTTTTAGTGTGCCGAAATAAACTTATGCTTTCGCATTTGACGCTCTTCCTTTAGTCCGAATCGACTACATATAGCCATAATGAATTTAAGAAAGAACAGTCATTTAGTGGAATAATGAATTTAAGAAAGAATAGTAACACTGAACTGTCTCTTCCATAAATATCCATAAAAGACTTATACCGTTTTTAATCTGAGTCTACTGTTAGAATACTTATCCATCAGAATCGGTCCTAACTGGCTAATAAAACTTATTTTGGCTCACTTTACTTATAATTTCAAATTGAAATTTTTGTTACATGGTAACGGAGCTTCTTTCCGTCTCTCTTACTACATTTCCAGCAAAAAGGCAATTTATTCGTCTAACTTTTTCGACTACATATAGTCATAATGAATTTAAGAAAAAACATCCATTTATTGCAATAATGAATTTAAGAAAGAATAGTAGCACTGAACTGTCTCTTCTATGAATATCCATAAAGAGACTTATGCCGTTTTTAATCTGAGTCTGCTGTTAGAATACTTATCCATCAGAATCGGTCCTAACTGGCTAATAAAACTTATTTTGGTTCACTTTACTTATAATTTTAAATTAAAATTCTCTTGTTACATGGTAACGGAGCTTCTTTCCGTCTCTCTTATTACATTTCCAGCAAAAAGGCAATTTATTCGTCTAACTTTTTCGACTACATATAGTCATAATGAATTTAAGAAAGAACAGCCATTTAGTGGAATAATGAATTTAAGAAAGAATAATAGCACTGATCTGTCTCTTCTATAAATATCCATAAAGAGACTTATACCGTTTTTAATCTGAGTCTACTGTTAAAATACTTATCCATCAGAATCGGTCCTAACTGGCTAATAAAACTTATTTTGGCTCACTTTACTTATAATTTTAAATTAAAATTCTCTTGTTACATGGTAACGGAGCTTCTTTCCGTCTCTCTTATTACATTTCCAGCAAAAAGGCAATTTATTCGTCTAACTTTTACGACGATGTCGAAGATTCGTGACATCGATGAAGAATTTCCGCTTCATTCCATAATCGATATTCATTCCTTCCCCCTGCCTCCTTCCTACCCAACGTGGATCTTTATCAAGCGTAAAAACATTCCCAGAACACAGTTTTGAGCGAGATGCACGAAATCGATTTGAATGATGGCAAGAGAGGATGGAACATAAAGGATAGAAATAAAAGAAAAAAGAAAAAGAAGAAAAAAGAGAGAAAATTCTGAGTGAGAGAGAGAGACGAAGGAACAAAATTACGCGCATGCGCAAAGGAATCAAGTCTGAAAAATTTATGATCCTATCAAGCCAATGGACATCTTTTGTCGTGAAAAAAATATATTTGTTTTTCACGTAAATTTGCTTCCAACTTTTTCTTTTTCAAGAAAATGTCAACGTTCTCTTATTTCGTCGATCCTTCGGATCGTTTTCTAGGAATATTTTTGTCACACTTTTACTGGTGTTGACTTTGTTTATCGGATTATTTTATTGGATCTAGACAGCGTGGATATTCCTTGTTTGCTAAAGTCGAGGAAAACATGCAGCTGGATTCATTGCCTGAGAGTTTGTTTTGGAATTATACAAAATAATGCAGACTGTCTGAAATACAGGCAATTCAATTGCAATGTTAGAGTTTGATTTTTAGAAAAATGCTGCGCTCTGTTTGATCTTGGATATGCAAATATGCAAGCAACTCCATTTGTCTTTGCAATTATGCAGAGAAAAATATGTCTGAACGTAATTTCGTGAGATATATACATTCAATTTTAGAATTCATGCATTTCAGCTGTAATTCAATTTTTTTTTTCTTTTCTGTTGTGATTATTTATGTAATCCATACTGCTTTGAGAGAGGCGTAACGTAATTTATCCTTCCATCGCAAAAGACTTTTCAGAACTTTTCGAATATATATCGAAATCGTTCTGTTTATTTGAATTTGCATTTAAATATGATTTTTTTTCATATTGTTCTCTTCATAATTTTTAAAATTTCGCTGCGCATGTTATTTTATTTCAGCTTGAATAGATAAGCACTGAAACGTCAACACTTATAGTTTAAAAATAAGACCTACTCTAAATAAATATTTAAAACTGTAAAAAAGCAATAAATAGCGTTAGAAATACAATTATTTTATAAAAATTATTCTATTCTATATATTATTATTATTAATCCATATCTACATCTCTAAAAGGTTACAGGTTCGAGGCCTTATTCCATAAAGATCTGAGGTTTACATAGATCTAGTTTGCGCTAAGTCCTTAGGGGTTAAATGGTCCTCTGCGGTAGAGAAGTGGAAATTTGGAGGGGGATGTCGGCTCAAGTGGCTAATTCAAGGTCCAATCATCTGACCATGATTCAAGATTAGAAGGTTAGTCTCAAAATAGCCCTCGTTTAGTTTCAAAATAGGACGCTAATTTAAACTAAAAGACGTTTCAGAACTTTTCGAATGTATTTCGAAACCATTCTGTTTTTAGAATTTTTCGAATGTACTTCGAAACCATTCTAACAGAATGGTTTCGAAATATATTTTCATATAAACAGAATGGTTTCGAAATACATTTTCATATAAACAGAATGGTTTCGAAATACATTTTCATATAAACAGAATGGTTTCGAAATACATTCGGAAAGTTCTAAAAACAGAATGGTTTCGAAATACATTCGAAAAGTTCTAAAAACAGAATGGTTTCGAAATACATTCGAAAAGTTATTATAAATATGATTTTTTGCTGCATTGCCATTAAGATTGTGTTTAAATCTCCATATAGATGTTATTTCTTGTTTCCTTTCCAATGGTTAAGCACTGAAATGTAAGTAATTATAGTTTAAAATAATGGACCTGCTCTAAATAAATATTTAAGACTGTGAAAACCAACGAATGACACAAGAAATACAATTATTTTATGATAATTATTCTAAAAAGATTACTTGCTCGAGATCCGATTCCATAAAGGTTAGACGTTCACGTGGGCTTAGTTTACGCAAAATCCGTTGTGGTCAGATGGTAGTGAAGTGGTAATTTGGAAAGGGAGATGCCATCTCAGGTGGCTACTTGCCCATCCGGTCACCTCACCATAATTCAAAATTAGGAGGTCCGTATCAAAGTGGTCCTTATTTAGCTTCAAATAGGACGCTAATGTAAATTAAACTAAACTAAACCTAAAAAATCAACTGATGAAGTAGTATTGATTTGAAATTGATATTCAACTGAATTAAAAGACAAATCAATGAATTAGTTGAAACTATCAGTATCTCCAACTTTTTTCTCGAAAATATTTCACGTCGATGCTCATAACTAATAATTTTCGACTTTTTAAAACATTATATATCCAAGACAAAAAAGTATAATTAAGAATTTCTGAATAGAAATTCTTAAACTTTTTAATGTGTTAATTTCCTTGTTAATTCATTATTCAATTGGTAAACAGGATATTAAACGGGAGAATTAACCAAGATAAATTCGAGTTATATACGATATTTTAACATTATGTTAATAAAAAATTTCAGGGAGCCGAAAATTGCCGACGAGTTCGTACTGAAAATATTCGAATTAGCGAAGTTCCACTCTACATAAAAGTGATTACAATACCTCTAGGCAAAATCCTTCCACACACAGACCTCTCACAATGAAACACTAAAAACCATACACACCAAATTAAAATTAAAATAAGAATTAATTAGAATTAACCAAAATAAGAAATACCCAGGGTAACCAGGATATTAAATAGGAGAATTCACTAAAATAAAATCGAATTAATGAAGACATTTTACCATGATGTTAATAGGAAATTCAAGTAACAGGAGAAAATTTAATTTTTACAAGTATGCGATTATACAGCTTGACAGACCATCAACCCTTCGACGGATTTGGTCCAAAATTTGATAAGGACCTACATTCATGATGTTAAAACTGTGTACCAAATTTTATTCATCTAGTTATTCAAGTTTTTGAGTTATAGTGTTCACATGACCGCGGACAGACAGACAGACTTCCATTGAACGCATTTTGTCGAAAATTTGATAGAAACCTACAAATTATGTGTAAAGACCACATTCCAAATTTCATCCCTATATCTAATAGTTTTCGAGTTAACGTGTTCACAGATAGACATAATTCCAAAATTGTGTTTTTCGGACTCGGGGAGGTCTAAAGCGTGGATATTCGTCAAAATCTCGAGCTCGAATTTTTTGACGATTATAATACTTTCTCTTTGTGTACTTCGTATAGGAGAAAGTAAAAAAATTAGGATTACCAACGAGTTCGAAATTAAACGTTCGAATTAATATAGTTCCAATGTACTTAAAAGGGACTACCACACCCCTAGGAAAAATCCTTTCACACACAGCACTTCCATCGTGAAATGCTGAGTATAATAAAATTATAATTTGTATACCAATTGATTAGAATTAACCACAATAAAAAACTAAATAGGGTATTGCAAGTAAGGATTCATCAAAATAAATTCGATTAATAGAAAACATTTTATTATGATGTTAATAGGAATTTCCAGGAGTCTGAAAACAATTCGGATTACCAACTACAGGGTTCATACACATTTCCTTAAAAGAAAATCAAGGACTTTTAAGGACTTACAAAACCAAAAAATAAGGACCTCTAAATTGAATAAACTTAACGAATTGTCGCACGCATTTTTAAATAAAATGTCTCATTTTTGCAAATTCAACTTATTAGATGATAAAGTATAATATAAAACATAGATAGAAGATATATTACAAATTTAACACAACAAAAATTCTTAAAAATATGAGAAAATACATTGATGAAAAAAACCATGAAACTGGTAATCAAATTAAATATCTTTTAATTCCAAACTTTTTTCATTCAATTTTACACCCAAGGTATTTATTTTAATTTCTTTTCAATAATTGTTTTTCTTAGTTCATGCGATTGAATAAATAAATTTATGTCCTTTGACTTTTCAGCCTCATTAGCTAAATCATTTGCTTCCCCATTTGTTTGGTGTATTTGGTTTGGAACATTTTCTTTTGTTTTAAAAAAATCTATTTCCTCCTAGAGCTTTTCGTTTCAGTCTTTTCTTAGGATCTTTCACTTTCTAAATACTGCATGTATTTTGCTGTAGCTGATGTGGCAAAAAGTAAGGATTTTTAAGGACTTTTTAAAAATGGGGCATAAAAATAAGGATTTGTAAGGACTTTTAAGGACTAAATGTAAAAGTAAGAACTTTTAAGGACTAAATGTAAAAGTAAGAACTTTTAAGGACGCGTACGAACCCTGAACTAGTTCGAACTTAAAGCGTTCGAATTAGAGATGCTCCAATGTACCTAAAAGGGACTACCACACCTCTAAGAAAAATAAATCCTTTCACAAACAGCCCTTCTACAATGAAAGGCAGAGGAGATATATCGCTCCCGAATCTTGAGGGTGGAGCAAAATTTCCAGCAGTCCCCGGGCATGGGTTGGCCTCACTTTACAAATTAAACTCCGAGAGAGCGCAGATGCCCATTTCCCAATGCGTTTTTAATCAAAAAGACATTAAAGATGCACTAAGGATGGAAAAAACGGGACCAAAATAAGAAAATTCTGGAGAAGGGGAAGAAAGGAAGGCAACAAAAAACTGCTGCCAAGACGTACGCCAAAGATAAATGGCGCCATGGCGTGTGTGAAGTCCGTTGAAGCGACTGTAAAAACTTTGAAGCTTGGCTTCACGCGATTGACCACAATTTTTTCCCTTTGTTTTTCTTTCCCTATTTATCGGACTTCATAAAAACAACTATTCTTTTGGGAGAAGTATCGGGAGCAAATATGAATTGAAATTTGATACCTTAGGTTGAATTCTGTTGGAGGTTATTGTTTGTTTCCAGTAAAAATGAACTCTTGCTTCGACTATGCGGGAAAATTGCGAAGCATTTATTAAGTAAGAAAGGAGTAAAGTTATTGAAATTCTTGAGAAGCAATTAATAATTTTCCATTACAAATACTACGATTGGAAGATAAATAAGACTCCGGTAGTTATTTATACAGAATAAATTCCTTTTAAGGATGCCTTTTATACCAAACTGTTAATGACATTGTAGAGTTTGAATACTTATTGTTCATATTTCATCAGTCAGAAACTCCACTCAAGGCAACTATACTCAGTGTCAAGTTGATAGTAGTTAGCAGGATACGAGACTGTGTATTTTTTTTTTAAATCACTATTTAGGTTCAAACGTTTGCAAGCGTTTTCAAATACCGTTGACCCAAGTAAGTTGTTATTTATATGCAAAGCTTTATTAGCATAATATTGTTACAAAAGTTTTTCTGTGGCTGCATGGTGTAAACTGTCCAACACGCAGGATAATGGAGAATGAAGGTTTATTCACAAATATGCAGGAAAATACGTAGCACAGGTACAGGAAACAATAGTTCTTGCACAGATTAGCAATGTAAACAGGCAGCAATTCATAGATAATAACAGTTCAGCACTTTGATATTTAGCAACACAGTCAGCAAATAACTGAAAGCGACAATAACAGCACTTTCAATAGCGCTCAGCTCACCAGCTTCCTAGTTCGCACTGCAGAAGAAACTCTAAAGTCGTTCCCAATGGATCAACACTGCTCCCTCCGATCCAAACGCGATCCTTATATACTCTCTCCAACAGACCGTGACGTCACATGGAGTTTTCTCGTATATTCAAGCGTATTCCCTTTCCTAATCGAGATATCGAGAAAAGGGTTGCATTTTCTGGAATCATCTATTTGTCGCCAAGGTCGCCAAATTTGTCGCCAATGTCAAGGATCCCGGTACAGCCGCTGCCATCACTCCATGCTTAACCTTGTAAAACTCTCTTCCCAAACATACGACTAACATTGCTGGGAGGCGACTTTCCATGTTCGTAACACTATGATCTAACGCTATAAAAGTAGTAAGTAAATACATTAGCCTGTGAAAATCGCTGGATGCAGCAACAAATAGACTTCCTTCCAACCTTCGAAAATCGCGGGATACACAGTCAGAAGGTTAAACAGTGTGAATATGACCTTAATACATTTAAAAGTGAGAGACATATTTTATCAAAATTTAGTTTTAAACATTATGAATCTAGTAGAATATTTGTGTCCGTCTAAGACGGGCTTTTAGCTTGCCAATAATATCTCAGATTTGATTGCCACAGATGTACTATTGAAGAAAATCTCTTGTAGATTGCTAGAATGCGTAAGAAAGCATTGAAAACAGAACTAATTCATCAACCGATACTAGCTATCGTTTTGTGTCAATAACAGTGCCGTGTTTCAACTAGACTTTCACAAATATAAAGAGATTGATTTACAATATCCTGACTTTGTTGCTGATGGATACGTTCACGGTATTCTGAAAAAATACAAGGCGTTTTTGCCTTTCTTCTCGAGTTTCTTCATCTCTTCTTCTACGATGGTATTCATTATCTGCAGTACGCATCCTGTTTAATGTCTCATGACTTTGTCTCGCACTCCATCATGCCAACCTCTCTCTCTGTGATACACAGAGAAGATGCGTATCGATGCACTCTGGAGTCAACTGCATCAATCTGCCCCAAGAGACTTTTTTACTTTCTCGTATACGAAGTCCACAAACAGAAAGTATTGTAATCGTCAAAAAATTCGAACCCGAGATTTGAACGAATCTCCACGTTTTAGACCTCCCTGAGTCCGAAAAACACAATTTTGGAATTATGTCTGTGTGTCTGTGAACACGATAACTCGAAAACTATTAGAGATAAAGGGATGAAATTTGGTATGTGAACTTGACACATAATTTGGAGGTTTCTATCAAATTTTGGACAAGATCCGCCAACGGGAAGTCTATCTGTCCGTCTCTCCGCATTCATTTGAACACTGTATATCAAACACTTGAACAGCTAGATGGATAAAATTTGGTGCCCAGTTTTATCATCAAGAATGTAGTTCCGTATAAAATTGTGGGCCAAATCCTTCAAAGGGTTGACTGTCTATCGGTCTGTGTAATTAACAGATTCTTTTCAAAAGTAATCTCCACTCGCATGCGTACTGGAAGGAATCTTGTGTTCACAAGAAAGCTATGGAGCGAATTACGTCAGTTTGTCCTTGAGCCGGTAAGAGCGGAAAATCGGTGCGCATCTCTTTGAAATTGATTCTTTATCTAGATATTTTTCAATCACTGTAGTGAAAAACCTTCTGATAGTCATTGGATTCTGGGCAACAGTAGGTTCGAATTTTTTTAGCCATGCGGGGGAAGGGGAAACGGCACCTTTTTGGGGAAGTATAGGAGAAAGTTTAGGGAGAACACTCCCGCTGGTTTTACTTAAAACAAGTGGTCACGCAAAATCAACGTTAAAACCAGCGGGAGTGTTCTCCCCTAAACTTTCTCGTATACTTCCCCAAAAAGGTGCCGTTTCCCCTTCCCCCGCCTGGCTAAAAAAATTCGAACCTACTGTTGCCCAGAATCCAATGACTATCAGAAGGTTTTTCATTATAGTGATTGAAAAATATCTAGGTAAAGAATCAAATTCAAAGAAAGGCGTACCGATTTTCCGCTCTTGCCGTCTCAAGGACAAACTGACGTAATTCGCTCCATAGCTTTCGCGTGCAAAGAAGATTGCTTCCAGTGGCATGCGCGTGGAGATTACTTTTGAAAAGAATCCGTTAATTATACAGACCGACAGACAGTCAACCTTTTGAGGGATTTGGTTCAAAATTTCATACGGACCTACATTTATGAAGATAAAACTGTGTACCAAATTTTATGCATCTAGCTATTCACGTTTTTGAGTTATAGTGTTCGCATGACCGCGGACAGTCAGACAGGCAGATTTTCCGTAGACGGATTTTGTCCAAAATTTGATAGAAACCTACATATTATGTGTGAAGATAGCATACCAAATTTCATCCCCGTAGCTCTAATAGTTTTTGAGTTATCGGGTTCGCAGACAGACATAATTCCAAAATTGTGTTTTTCGGACTCAGGAGGTCCAAAACGTGTAGATTAGTCAAAATCTCGCGTTCGAATTTTTTGACGATTACAATACTTTCTCTTCGTATACGAGAAAGTAAAAACCGCAAAACTTGATACAGTTCAGAAAAATAAATGTTTAATCCTACCTTTGGAGTAGATTCCCTGGCAGGAAAACGTAATTAGTGAAAGAAATCACACAACACGTACTTAAAGTAAAATTTACTTCGTCTGTAAGATTAGCGGTTTGATTCATTTGTAAATTAACTTTTGACTTAACATGGCAGAAAAATATATCCTGTGCTAAGGGTTACAGTGGCATATATATGAGAGGATGTGAACGTCTTGAGCCATTACAATCATCAAAATTTATGGACTGTATGAATGTCCCCGCGTATCTATCCACCCCAATCACGGAATCAGGTCTAGAACCCACCATCCACAAGCAGACAAGAATCATCAACCCAGAAACAACAACATGTTGGCACACGATAACAAACGTCATGAGTGAAAATGACACTTGTTTACGCGCGTATTGCAATCATTAAAAGTTCCTTGCAATCAGCAAAATCTTATGTTGGGCAAAATAAATTAAGAATAAATTAATACTAGGCGAATGCATTGCATTACTACTATGGCTCCTAAATGAAATTCATGTATCCCAAAGAGCACATGAATTCTACTTAGATTTCTATTACACGTAGCGAGGAAAAGTGAAGAAAGATCGGTCAAATCAATCACATTCCAACTACACTAACGCTACGACTCTTAAATAAAATCCATGTATCCTAAATAGCATATGAATTCTATCCAGACCAGACTAAATATACTACACATTGTAGTGCAATATATTTATCCTGAAGAAAAATCGTTCAAATCATTCACATTCCAATTACACTACCACTATTTTAAATAAAATCCATGTATCCTAAATAGCATATGAATTCGCAGCGTAAGGAAATATATTTAACCTGAAGAAAAATCGTTCAAATCATTCA
>BGPR01004660.1:31920-42298 GCA_013235015.1 Araneus ventricosus | reverse complement strand
TCTCCATAAAGAACTTTTCAAATTTCGGCATTTTAAATAGGATTTAACAACTTTCTCCATAAAGAACTTTTCAAATTTCGGCATTTTAAATAGGATTTAACAACTTTCTCCATAAAGAACTTTTCAAATTTCGGCATTTTAAATTGGAAGTACACTTCATAAAACCTAAGGAATTGATGTAAAAGAAAGCGATGTAAAGTGAGGTCTTTATCTTCCAGATTCGTCAACATTTGGAGGCAAAATTAGTTAAGAAAATTATCTTGATTTAAAATATTCAACAGAATTTTTCTAAATCAATACAGAGTGTCCATAATTAAAGTTCCCTATTCAGAGCTATCTACAGCCGTAACCATTCATCACAAAAGCGTGAAGTTCTGTGGATGACTTAGTAAAAGGATGGAAAAAGCAACCAGCAAATTAAAATAAATAGTTAGTTCTAAAAATGGCCAGCAGAGTGCGTTTCAGCGCTAAAATCGCACAGGCAAATGATTTTCAACATGTTGACAGTAGATGATTCCGAATCAGCTATTTTATGGGGATTCAGACTTTACCGGCCTATGGAAACTTCCAATCACTGCTAAAGGATTCCGATAAATGATAATGAAATTCGAAGAAACAGGATTGTTGTCTCTTCATCTTCAAAGAAGAAGAAACCCCGTTCTTGCAGAGGTAAATAAGGAAATTGCTTCTCAAGCAGAAGGACAGAAACTTTCAGACCATCATCAGTTTCCGCAACAAAATTTCCGCGAATGTTAGCAGCTTCTATGACAACTACTGCATCACGTCGAAAGAAATGCGCATGTGTACTTTGCGTTTTCACTGTCATATGCCCTCTGATGATTATATTTAGAAGTTATTGATATTTTATTCGCTGAATTTTTCCCCATCCCTTTATTAAGTCACCCACAAAGTTTCATAACTTTCTTATCAATGGTGAGGCTTGTAGGTAGCATTTCATATGAGAACCCTGTATTTTTAATTGAATTTATTTCTCGTAACCATTAATTAATACTACTTTTCATTATTTATTTTACGTTCTTGAGGCCACGGCAAATTATTTTCTTGCAGAAATACTGTTGCAAAAGTATTTTCAGCCTCCAAAAGGTTTACAAGCGGAAAAATTTTAAGAAGCCCTGATTTAAACCATTAATAAAAACAAATTTCAAACTTTACATAGAAATTCTGTAAAGACCCTGAATTTCATGCACTTCTGGTAAGCATATACCATGCTTCAAATTCAGAATGATTACTTAGAAACCTGATTTTATGGCTAGGAACCAAATCTACTAGCTTGCATTATAAGCGAATGCTCTGCATTCAAGCCAAAACGGTGTTCTTCCACTAATCGAATCTCCAAAATGAGTGACATATCCATCTCGTTCTTGTGGCAGCTTGGATTGCAAAATTTGTGAACTAAGCGGATCGATATTCCAACGAGGAAAGTTCTGGTGTTTCGATGAACCAACCAACATCGATGTTTTAGTCAATTAACTCAGAGGCGAGACGACAACTGATATCAGAGGTATACTCTACGTGGATTCGAGCAAGATTAACGAATTAAACTTGTCAGATTAGAGTTCCGAAATTTCAGAAAACCCTAGATGAGAGATTTTTAAAATTTTTACACTCTCGATCCCTTTTCGAGTGGAAAAAGTTTATGCGACCTGTTACCACCAAAAAATTTCTGCCGTGACTCTAGAATTGGAAAATTAATAAGAAAATGAAAATTAATTAATGACAGCCAATATGAAATTTAATTAATACAATTAGTTAGCAAATTTTCATGGGATTGTTTAAGCTGTTGTGTGCATGCTTGGAGGTATTCTATTTATATTCGAGTAAGATTGGAGAAATAAGCTTGTCAGATTAGAGTTCTGAAATTTCAGAAAATCCTAGAAGAGAGATTTTTAAAATTTTTACACTCTCGATCCCTTTTCGAGTGGAAAAAATTTATGAGAGCTGTTTTCACCAGAAAATTTCTGCCGTGACTCTAAAATTGGAAAATTAATAAGAAAATGAACCATTAATGAATGACAGCCAATGTGAAATTTAATAAAACAATTAGGTGGTAAATTTTCATGGAACTGTTTAAACTTGTGTGTACGTACTTGGATGTATTCTAAGTAGATTCGAGTAAGATTAACGAATTAAGCTTGTCAGATTCGAGTCCTGAAATTTCATAAAAACCCAGATGAGAGATTCTTAAATTTTTTCTATTCTCGATCCCTTTTCGAGTAGAAAAAGTTTATTCGACCCGTTTCCATCAGAAAAATTTTGCCGTGACTCTAGAATTGGAAAATTAATAAGAAAATGAACCATTAATTAATGACAGCCAACGTGAAATTTAATAAAACAATTAAGCGGCAAATTTTCATGAGACTGTTTAAACTTGTGTGTACGCACTTGGATATATTCTAAGTTGATTCGAGTAAGATTAACGAATAAAGCTTGTCAGATTAGAGTCCTGAAATTTCGGAAAATCCCAGATGAGAGATTCTTAGATTTTTCTACTCTCGATACCATTTCGAGTGAAAAAAATGTATGCGACCTGTTTCCACCAGAAAATTCTTAGAATTGGGGGCGGTTTTTGCAGTGGGAAATGAATTTCCAGTATCTTTGAAAGAGAAAGCGTACAAGTGTTGTTGGTAAACAATATGGTTAGAGAAGATCCCACTGCAAGGAAACGAAGGTTAGCAAGAGAGAGATTTGAACGATGGAGGACGAGACAAAGACAGGAGACATTAAGCAGAATTCAAACCGCAAATATTTAATTAATTAGAATTAATTTATTTTCCACTTCTCGGAGATCTTTACTTTCGTTTTTGTTAAAAAGGTTCTTTCTTTTTCGTACCTAATTTTGGAATTAAATATTTATATATTTTGGAAAGAGAAACTTAATGTCAATTGATTCATCATTTCCGTTCCTCGTGCTTTTTTTATTTCTTAAGCTGTGACAGTCAGATTTGAGATGTTGTTGGAAAGCTAAACGCCCGTCTTAGACAGGCACAAATCTTCTAGTCATTAATAAACCACAATCTAATAAACTATTTCAATCATTCCATTAACCAACCGGAGGGTTCGACCCTCGACTTTCTCGTAATACTTCACCAATATGGCGCATTTTGTGTTTAGCTTCGTAGTATAGCGAAGGAAATTGAATATCTATTTTAAGGCACATAACCACAATTTTGATGTATAGATGTTACGGTGGAAGATCGAAATCTGGCAAATCTCGACCGTCACCAAAAACATTCAACGGAGAATGTCGACATTCGCCGATGATTCTCGACATTTGACAGACTTCGGTCTTCCACAGTAACATGGACACCATGCCAACCTTCACTTATTTAGCTCGTCCCATGTTACATTATCGTGTTCCAGTAACATAGACACCATGCCAACTTTCACTTGTTTAGCTCGCTACATGTTGAATTATCGTGTTCCCGTAACATAGACACCATGCCAACTTTCACTTGTTTATAGACACCAATATGCCAACTTTCTTTATTTGCTCATCCATGTTGTATTATCGTGTTCCAGTAACATAGACAATTATACCAACTTTCATCACTTATTTAGTTTCGTCCATATGTTACATTATCGCAAAACCACGAAAACATCATACAGACACCATGCCAACTTTCACTTGTTTTAGTTTCGTCCTGATGTTACATTATCGCAAACCTGCAAATATACAACATGCTAAATTTTCATTTGTTTAGTTTCGTCCCATGTTATTATCGTGTTCCAGTAAATATAGACACCATACCAACTTTCACTTGTTTAGCTCTGTCCCATGTTACATTATTTGTGTCGTTCCGTAAATATAGACACCATGCTAACTTTCACTTTATTTACGTCCCATACATTATTATCGTGTTCCAGTAACATAGACACCATACTAACTTTCACTTATTTAGTTTCCTTTTGCCATCCCATGTTACATTATCGTGTTCCAGTAAATATAGACAACGGCGCCAACTTTCACTCTGTTTAGCTTCCGCTACATGTTGAATTGATGCCAAAATATATCACATGCCAATCTCTTTCACTTATATTTTAGCTTCCTGTCCCATGTTATTTTATCGTGTTCCGTAACATAGACACTATGCTGTCTCTTTCACTCTATTTAGTTTCGTCCATGTTTACTTATCGCGTTCTTATGCAATATGTAGACACCACCAACTTTCTACTCTGTTTAGCCTGTTCCCTGTTGAATTATCCTATTTTGCAATATAGACACTACAACTTTCTACTTGTTTAGTTTCACCCATGTTGAATTATCGTGTTCCTGCAACATAGACACCATGCTACACTTTCACTTGTTTATTTCACCCATGCTTGAATTCATCGTACTCTGCAACATAGACACCACATGCCACTTTTCAATTTGTTTAGCTCAAGGCATGTTGAATGTTCCCGCAACATAGACACTATGCCAAACTTTCACTTGTTTAGCTCTTGCGCCATTGCTTGAATTATAGTATTTTGCAACATGGACACCATTCCAACCTCACTCTCATTTAGCTCGTTCCTTGTTGAAATACTCGTGTTCCTGCAACATAGAGATGCCAACTTTCACTTGTTTAGCTCGTTTTCACAAGTTGGAATCATAGTATTTCCGTACCATAGACACCATGCCAACTTTCACTTGTTTAGCTCGCTCCATGTTGAATTATCGTGTCTCAAAAAATATAGACACCATGCCAATCCTCTTCACTTGTTTTAACTGTTCCATGTACCATTTTCCTGCACATAGACATCATGCCAACTTCTTTCACTCTGTTTAGAGTTTTCCGCTCCACATGTTGAATTATCGCGTTCTGTAACATAGACATCATTAACTTTCACTGTTCTTTGTTTAACTCTGTTCCATGTTGAACTTCATTTGTGTTTCCGTAACACATAGACATCATGCCAACTTTCACTTACTTAGCTCGCTACATGTTGAATTATCGTGTTCCTGCAATATAGACACCATGCCAACTTTCATCATTTAACCTGTTCATGTTGAATTATCGTGTTTCCCTGTAATATTAGACAATTGCCAAATTTCTTGAATTTGTTTGCAGGCTCGCTCCATGTTATCGTGCTCCTGTAAATATAGACATCATGCCAACTTTCACTTGTTTAGCTCGCTACATAAGGCTATCGTGTTCCCGCAACATAGACAATTACAACTTTCACTTGTTTAACTCTGTTCCATGTTGAATTGTGTTTCCGTGGGCCAGACACCATGCCAATTTCACTTGTTTAGCTTCGTCCCATACAGGATGTATTCCATTCCCGCATAGACACACCGTCAACCTTTCAACTAGTTTGGTCAAAATTTGACGCTGATCAGAAAATTCTAATGACAAAAAACATTACACCAAATTCTAAGCATCTATCTAGCTTGTTGTGTTCTTGAAGCTCGTATTCATACAATTTTTTTGAGGGTCAAACAGGTAGGATTTCCATAAGCAGTTTTGCATGTACCCAGACTCTTACATCTAAAATTCAGGTTAATCACTGCACAAATTTCATTTATCTAGCTCCTTGTGTTTCTGGGTTAATGACCACATACACACATATAGACAGAAGGACATAATTCCAAAAAAAGATTTCAATGCTAATGCCTAGATTCATCAAGACATCGAGGTCGATTTTTTTTTTTTTTTGACATTTAAACTTTTGCAACAATTTTCTCTTTGTATACCTCGCATACTAGTAGAAACTAAAATAGATTAATTTTTTTTTTTACCTTGAATAGCGTGTTAGATGAAAAAACTACAAAAATTTGGAAACAATAAAACATCGTGAAAATGAAATTAGCAGAGAATTTTAATTTGATTCACCCAATTCAGCTATTCTTTGTCAAAATAACGCACAGTATTATTTTCAGCATCTCTAGAGAATGGTTTAAATTTAATATTCTTAATTCACTGACAAAGTTTATTAATAAGTGAAATTAGTCGTATAATTATTCGCATAACTGATTTTCTTTTACGTTTTTCATAGGCATTATAATATAGTTAATTCTTCTAGGCAAACAGAAAATAATGAAAAACTGGTGCCGATATTATACGATTAAATAATTATATAATTGATAATTACGACGCTTTATTAGGGTGATTATGTTATTATGTAAAGCAGCAGATATTATGCAATTATTAGTTGCGATAGTACATAAATAAAGGCGGAGATTTGTAACTTTCTTCGGATTTTTTCACATTTCATAATGAAAAACAAATTGGGCAATCTAAAACCAACCCTACCAGTTTTAAGTTTAGCTTATATTTATCCTCTGCTTGCAATAGGGAAGGCAATTGGGACGAAATTGTAATTTGAGTCCTGGTCATACATTGGAAGATGAGATCTGGAGAACCACTGCCCATATTTGTAGCTCCCCAGTTATACTACGTCCTGCCTTTGCAGTGGCAGGAGGGCAATTTTGGGACGAACTTCTGTAATTTGAGTACTGAAAGGATGACGAAGATGTACAGAAGCACCGTTCATATTTCTGCTCCCCAGTTATTTTACGTCCTGTTCTGTGGCAATTGTAGGCATTGGGACGAACTTCGTAATTTTGAGTCCTAATAAGACGCAGATGAAGATCTGAGAACCACTGATCATATCTGCTCCTAGTTATATTTAATACGTCCCTGCTCTTGCAATAACAGGAGGGCAAATTGGGACGACCTTCGTAATTTTGAGTCCTACTACATGGATTTTAAGTGATGAGATCTGAGAAAACAATTACCATATTGCCCCAATATATTAACGCTTTCAGAAAATAGGAGGGCAATTTTGGGACCTAGTAATTTGAGTTCCAATGCTTATTTGTAAGATGAGATCTGGTAGAACCACCGCTCACATATTGCCCTAGTTATTTATGTCCCCATTGGCAGTAAATATGTAATTTTGGGATGAACTTCGTAATTTTGAGTCCTATCTGACATCAAAGATGAGATCTGAGAAACCACTGCTCACATTTCGCCCTAAAGTTATATTGCGTCCTTTTGTGCAACAGAGTGGGCAATTTTGGGATCGAATCTCTACTCTTTGGAGTCCTAAGAATATATGGACGAAGATAAGATCTGAGAATCCACCCCGCCTGGCTCTGCTCCTAGTTATATTTACGTCCCGTTTTGCAGTAACAGAAGGGCAATTTTGGGACGAACTTCGTAATTTTGAGTACTGGTATGATGACGAAGATGAGGCCCGAGAAGCACCGTTCATATTTCGCTCCCAGTTATATTTACGTCCCGTTCTGCAGTAACAGGAGGGCAATTTTGGGACGAACTTCGTAATTTTGAGTCCTGGTCATATGACGAAGATGAGGCCTGAGAACCACCGCTCATATTTCGCTCCCTAGGTATTTTAACGCCCATAAAAAATAAAACTTTTTACATATTTTTCAAATGTAAATGAGTTATGCCATTTCCCACTGAACAAGCGAAAGGTATATTGTAACCAACTAGTCAGAATCGGTTTCTTCTAGTTCAAATTCGTGCAGCGCATGCGCGCAGCTCGTGATTACAGACATTTAAAATTTCCGTCACGGGGAAAACATGACGAATTCCGAACTGCGTTTTCAAGTGTCAATTTTTTTGTGTTGCAAAGAAGACCATTTGCCAAGACACGCTATAGTGCACAGTCATAATTCTAAAAATCATGTTTTTCGCACTGAAGGAGGAAATTGATCAAAGTATAATTTTTTCCATTATAATAAAAATTCCTCTGTGTTTATTTCGCATGAGAAAAAGTAAAAATACCATATCGTAATTCAAAGAAATATTGATATGAAAACAAAATCAAAATTCAACCAACCTCTTACACTGCTTAAAGCTTTTTTCGAAAAGCGATTGCTACATCGAAATTCAAAATGCTTAACACTTCAGATTCCAGTATTAGAAAAATAAAAAATAAATTTTAAAAAAATGAACGAATGATTTTTTTTCTCTGAACCTGAAAAATGTTTAATAATCTTTCGGTAGCACTCTATAACTAATTTTAGAGACAAACATTCCAATATCTCCTCATTTTTCATCTTCATCTTTTATTTTTCCTAATCGACATTTAAGATAAAAAAAAATGATACGCCTGGTGGACACAATCTGAACTATGGACTTGGAAAATTATTACACAGAAAATATAACATTTCCACATTTCAGTGTTAGTGCAAAATAGGCAAAATATGAACTTTGTCCATTTTAAATCTGGAACCTCCATATATATGTAGGGCAAAATTCGAATTTGAATCTAAATTTTTGGATGGATGTGGTCCAAAATTGGTTCTAGATCTGCAATTGTGTTGTAAATGCTAGATCCCAAATTTTATTCATCAGACAATTGAATTCATGATTTTGGACGAATGTGGTCCAATATTTGTTATGGATAGGCAATTGTGATAGACAAGATTTAAAATTTTATTCCTCTAACAATTTTAAAATTGAATCCAAAAGTTTGCACAGATATAGTCCAATATTCCTTATTGGCCAATAATTGTGGTGTAAAAACTAGATCTAAAATTTTATTCGTCTAACAATCATCAAATTGAATCCAAAAGTTTGGACGAATATAGTCCAATATTTGATATCGATCTGCGATTGTTGTGTAAATGCTAGATCCCAAATTTTATTCTTCTGATAATCATTAAATTGAATCCAAGATTTTGGACGAATGTGGTAAAATATTTGTTATGGATAGGCAATTGTATTGTATAGACAAGATTTAAAATTTTATTCATCTAACAATTTTTAAATTGAATCCAAAAGTTTGGACAAATATAGTCCAATATTCCTTATTCTTCTACAATTGTGGTGTAAAGACTAAATCTCGAATTTTATTCATCTAAAAATCATCAAATTGAATCCAAAATTTTGGACGGATATAGTCCAATATTTGATATCGATCTACGATTCTGGTGTAAAAACTAAATCTCAAATTTTATTCATTAAACAATCATTAAATTGAATCAAAAATTTTGGACAGATATAGTCCAATATTTGTTATTAATCTACAATTGTGGTGTATTGACTAGATTTAAAATTTTATTCGTCTAACAATTATTAAATTGAATCCAAAAGTTTGGACAGATATAGTCCAATATTTCTTATTGATCTACAATTGTGGTGTAAAGACTAGATCTCAAATGTTATTCATCTAACAATCATTAAATGGAATACAAAATTTTGGACGAATTTGTTCCGATATTTGTTATGAATCTGCAATTGTGGTTTAGAGACTATATCTGAAATTTTATTCACCTAACTGAGTTTTGAGCTATCGTGGTCACACAGACCGGCAAAACTCAGTCTTCACTCTAAAGTTTTGGGTCTAAAATTTGAGACAGATCAATAATTTTGATGTGAATACCGCACACCGAATTCCATCCTTGGAAGTTATACCATTTTTGAGTTATATTGTTCATCTACATACGAGAGACGTACAGATATAATTCCAAAAATCATTTTTTTCGGATTGAAGCAACGAATTCATCAAAATTTCCAAGTAAATTTTTTTACACTAAAATAATTCTTTCTTTCAGTACAATTCGTATAAGAAAAAGTAAAAATACTACTTTGTAATTCAAAAGAAAATGGATTTAATAACAAAATCAAAATACCGTCGTCAACTTTTTACCCCGCTTAAATCTTTTCTCAAAAAAAGACTGTCGCATCGAAATTCAAAACGTTTAACATCCAATTCCACTACTAGAAAAAAATAACAAAAAATTAAAAAAGGAATGATCTTCTTTCTCTCGACCTGAAAAAGGTTTAATAATCTTTCGGTAACACTCTATACCTAATGTGAAAGACAAACACTGCAATATCCACTCATTTTTCATCTTCATCTTTCATTTTTCTCAATCGACATTTAAGACAAAAAAATAATCGTAAAAAAAGCCGGTCGCCTCGAATTACAAGGAGATGTAGGTAACCGTAGAGGGGATGTCGAGGAAATTTTCCCTTCTCCCGGAAAAATCTCCCGAAAGCAGTTACATCGTTCCACCTCGCCCGGAGAGAACAGGAGATCGATTTTTCCGGTTAAATTCCGTCGATGATTACGTCCAAATTATTCGAAAAGAAATCGAGGGTGAAGAAGAATAAAAAGCAGCCAATCAAAATTGAGGCTGGGTTTCTGGTCATCTGAATTTTTTTTCACTGGATTATCTTCATCTTCGTTTCACGTTAACTGTGGCTTTTTTTTTTTTGAATGATAAGTATTCCCCCGAAGAAAGTTGAGGATAATGAAATTACACATTGAGGAACCGGTGCCAGACCGAAAATGTGCTGCTAATGACTGGGGCTTCGTTGCCTTTTTTTCTTCTTTCACGAAAATTAAGTGGTTTAATTTAATGCCCGCTGTGGTATCTGAAGACAAGAAAGTGAAA
>BGPR01004660.1:0-24877 GCA_013235015.1 Araneus ventricosus | reverse complement strand
GAGTACTTTATCATTACAATGGTTACGAATGAATCGGGACTGTGAGGAAACAACTTATAAATGAAGCTTTCTTGCATGTCCTTTTCCTCATCAAAACTAGAACAACCAAACCAGACTGATTCTGACCAGCGTGAAATCTGACAGATTTCATATTTATAAAAATTATTATGGTAAATTTTGCATATGAGATATCAACAGGCACCAAAATCCATCAGTATGACATATTAATATAATGACGCATTAATACAATATACCATCATATAATTATATATATATAGTGTATCATATTTTTATGCACTATTTATATTTGCAGCGCATGGATATTGCACGAAGACAATGCAGGAGAAATCATGACTAGAAAGAGTTCCTGCTCGAATTGACTGTAGAACTTTCAGTAGAATATAGAAATGATTATGGTAGAGAAACCGAACTCAATCGCACCAATTAAACATGCCATTAGTTTCAAACCACATTTCCAATATGTGTAAAGCATGCCAAATTGGTTAGTGCAACGAAGTTAGAAGTAATGCTATCCATGGTCAATATAAAAATGACGGGCGGCTGTCTTTTTGAAACAGCCGCTGATGTTAAAGACGTAGGACTACTTTACTCGCGTGACTCTTTTCCGATTTTCCGATTTTTTTTTTTGTAACTTCTGTTGTTACCCTTTATCTCTAAAGTAAGACATTACTTATGTTCTTAACATAAGTAGTTACCGAGATATAGAGGATCTCCCACACAACGTTTTTTGTGGCGTTTTGACGTGTGAATCAAATTCCTTCCTGAGACTCCAATGGGAGGAACGTATTCCTACGTTAAAAATACGTTTGTGGTAAATGTATACATGAAACTGAATCTGTTTTCAAGAAGCTTTATACCTGGTTTATCCATAGTAATGGGGTAAAAAATGTAAAAAAATGGAAAAAAAAATTCCATGTTAGTATTTTGTTACTTATTTCTCTAAATATTAAACAAATTAAAAATATTAACAAATAAAATGTTTTTTATATACCTGTCAAATTGATGGATTATGGTAGATGAAGGTACACGTTCAATTCCGCTTGTTCTAGTGTTAAAAAATTCTTAAATTCTTCGTGAGAATAGATCCATCGATCAATCGATGCTTTCAGACATTTCAATTACTAAAAACATAGAGAAAAGACGTGTTGCATGCAAAAATTTGAAACAGCCGCGATTCTGAATCTATACGCTCCTCTGGGGATTATTAAAGCCCTACCATGAAAAAAAAATCATCGAAGCACTTAGCAAATGGATTAGTGAGTGTTTCGTAAATCTTTCTTAGGCAAATGTCAGAATGAGTCTGAAGTTAACTTTACTTAGAAAAAGAACATCACTCCATATCCCTATACCTGGAATCAGAATGATTGATTTTTCAAGCAGTTTGGTAGGTTTGGGCATCTTTTTTATTTTTTGCCCCCCCCCCAAAAAAAAAAAAATTTACATATATGGCATAAAAGCCTTCAGAAAGAAATGGAGAAGAAAAAAGGGAAAAAATACCAATAAAAAAACACGTACAAATTTAAAAATAAGCACATAAAAGTTATTCAATACGCTTCACTTAATTGCAAAAAATGTTAAAACTTCCATTAAATACAAATCTTTGGAAAACAGACTTACTCATTTTACAAACGATAAAAAAGTATGTTCTATCATTTCAACAACCACCGTTAATACAAATCTTTAGAGACAAACTTGAATTATTTACAAACGATAAAAGCATGTTCTACTATTTCAACAAATTCCAACGTAAATACAAATCTTTAGAAGACAAACTTTAATTATTTAAGCAAACGATAAAAGACATTTCTACTATTTCACAGCACTCGTAAATACAAATCTTTTGAAGACAAACTTTAATTATTTAAGCAAACGATAAAGTCATGTTCTACTATTCCAACAAATTCCACCTCAAATACAAATCTTTAGAAGACAAACTTTAATTATTTAAGCAAACGATAAAAAGCATGTTCTACTATTTCAACAATTCCACCGTAAATACAAATCTTTAGAAGACAAACTTTAATTATTTAAGCAAACGATAAAAATCATGTTCTACTATTTCAACAAATTCCACTGCATACAGCAATATTTGAAGACAATTATTTAACAAAACGATAAAAAGCTGTTCTACTATTTCAACAAATTCCACCGTAAATACAAATTCCCAAGACAATAATTATTTAAGCAAACGATAAAAAGCATGTTCTACTATTTCAACAAATTCCACCGTAAATACAAATCTTTAGAAGACAATAATTATTTAAGCAAACGATAAAAAGCATATTCTATTATTCCAACAAATTCCACCGATTATTTTCTATAATTACGTCCTTTCACGGAGATAAAAGCAAAAGACTAAAATATTAAATCGAAGGTGAAAGGTGTTACTAAATCAATCAAATCGAACTTACCTTTATCGATTGTCCAGAATATAAATACTCCAAATAACCATGATAGTACGAATTTTCATCATTGCTGTTCACATAATCCAAGATGATAAAGCAACTTTAATTAATTAGCGAGAGCTGACATTGTGAGAGAAATTCACAATACAGTAGCCAACAAGCATCAAACCCTATGGCATTACGCGCGGTTTTCACAAAAATGACGAAAACTATTCAGTAACAACGCATATTCTACAGAATTTAATCCATTTGATAATGTCTAGGAACAACCACTGTTATTTCTTCCAATCAAATCCGCAACAGAAGAGTCTTCAGCGGCTCAAAGGTTCAATCCATAATGATCAGTTCATCTTCGAGCCTAAGAAAAATTCTGACTAAAAACACACTGCACGTCATATGGGTCATTTTCCCAGACAGAATGTTCAATAGAAGCCCGACTCTCCCTATAAAATATTCAAAAGCACCACGTGAAATTTTTATGTTCACGGTTGGCACCCTGCAAATTTTTTCCACGGGAGAATTTTAGCACTATATTAGTCGTAGAAGTGCTGGAAAACGCCAGAGACAGAAATGTCACTGCACTTGCGACAGAACGTTTCCTCTGGTAGCGATAGTTATCGAAATCGGAGTTAGAGATAGCGGCAAATGATCGTCACATAAGAAAGCATTTCAAAGAACACCGCATCTAGCGGAATCCGCCGTTAGTTTGATATCGGAATACGGAGTTGAAATGTGCCGACTGCGCGCCCCCCTGTTTTATTGCTTCCCATGCCAACACTCCGGTTTCAACCGGTGCATCTAGCGCCATCTATGGACTTTGTAATAAACTACCTCGCCTACCCAGATCATTAAATTAAAAACACGAAAAATTTGAGGCGGGTTTCGGATGGAAAACGCCTTATGATTTTGAGTTCATAAGGGGACACATTACTCAGAAAATGGCCAAAATAACAATTTTCATTTTATTGCTTATTTCGTTGCTCTTATATTTCCACTTATTGTATCAAAATTCAAATTTTGTAGCTTCAATATGTCAGAAGTTATTTAGATTTTTATTTACTATGACTAATGCAACACATGCGCAAATAACAAATTTAAATGGCTTTTTCTCCACGTGGACTTTTCTGCACTTTAATATCTTTAAAAGGCTAAGGCTTTTTTCCTTCTTCAGATAGAGCTTTCTAATTTTTTGTACACATTTATCATTATGTATATGATAAAACTGTGCATGCAATAAATATTCAGTTGCTTAGTTTTTTATATGCAATATATAAAATGAGGTATTGCTAAATTTCCACCTTTTTCACCGTATAATTCAGTAAAATATCTATATTTAAGCGAATTACTCCTTAAAATCCATGCACAGTTTTGTGTGATATATTTCAGTGATTCTACAAATAATGTTTGAAGTACAAATATTAATATTTGAAAAAGTAGTAGGGATTTTAAAAATTTAAATTTTTCTGTAAAAAATTTAAATTTCAACTAAACAAGCTGGTCAAAATTGATTTTTTTTTCTCCTCTAGATATATGATTGTTGAGTCTCAATACTATCAAAACTTTTTAAATAGTACTTCAAATAGAAAAATATGTTGAGGAGTAATATGTTCCCTTAAACATATTTAACCCTCTAAGTGTTTTGCACGTATTTTTCCGTTTCGGATATTGAGTTCAAAAGCAGGTTCGCATGTATAATTTCTTAAACTAACATGGATAGAATATTCTTAAGATTTCAGAGACTTTATTAAACGCAATAAAGATTCAATTATTCACATTGAAAGCAAATTAATAAGACTTTAAAGCTAGTACATGAAAATAGCTAACCGAAATTGATCATATGTGTCATGTAGCTGCAAAAGTGGCCATCTCCAATTAAGAAAAGTTTTGAGAAAAGTTGATTTTCTGTCACATATATTCAAAACAAATTTAAAAATAAATTGTATGGCATTCGAAGCGTTTAGGCAATGTGTTCTAATATTCAATTTATGATGATGGGATATTTAGAAGTTCAAATGGACTTATAATATTTCAAAAAACGTTTTTTGAAAAGCGGAAACTACTTTTGCAGCTATACGACACAAATTAAGATTATTCATGACTTTAAGATCAATTATATATATCAGAATGTGAAATGTAAAGTTTCATAATCAAAATTAATGAACCAGTGACTTTTCTTGAACGATATATTGTACTCCGATAAGCAATAAATATTCGAACCTTAACTACCCAGTCTTAACCCACTTTCCCCTCCTTATTTCTAGACGTCTCAGACTATACAAAGGATTCTGGTAAGTATACACTATGTAGCTTTCCATCTGTTATCAACTTGAGATTTCACTGATTAAAGACTGAATATATTCCGGAAGGATCTTGATTAGTGAAATTACGATCATTTATTTGCGTGAGTTAATTTATGTTCAGAAAAAGGGTAAAAAAATTATTTATTTCTGTTCTCTAAACTAAACGCACACGTTACGAAAAGCCTTATATGTATGACAAATGAAAATAAGTAGCCAAATAATAATGAAAATTTTAATATTATGAATTGTTTGATTAAATTGTCACAAGCTTTCGGGTATTAACCTAATAAGAGTAACAAAACCATGAAAACTAATCAAAACTTCTTTGTGTTATCAACTTCAGAATCAAATGATTAAAGGCTGAATATATTACGGAAGGATCTTGATTAGTGAAATGACGATCATTTATTTAATTGCGTGAGTTACTTTATGTTCAGAAAAAGGGTAAAAAAATTATTTATTTCTGCTCTCTAAACTAAACGCATACGATACTAAAAGCCTTATATGTATGACAAATGAAAATAAGTAGCCAAATATTAATGAAAATTTTAATATTGTGAATTGTTTGATAAAATAATTCACTTTTATAGCTTAAACTTTTAAAACGGGTCACAAGCGTTTATGTATTAACCTAATAAGAGTAACAAAACCATGAAACCTAATCAAAACTTCTTTTATTGAAGCTATAAATATAGTATGTATAAATTCTACGTAAAAGAAAAAATATCTATGAGTGAAATCTAATTTTTAAGAGAATATAGAGCTGGCAAATTTTAAATGCCATTCCACTCCCCTCTAACATACACGCCTGCCATATTTGCATACTACTGTAGCATGATAATCTATCTTCATAATTTTCTGTCTAAATTTTATTTATCTTACTCTTTAAGGGGAACATCGAAAATTTTGGATTTTGTGAAAAAAAAATCTATTACTCACCCTGTCTTTTCGGAACAATTTAAAACAATCCGCGTTCAAAAACTCCCATAATTGTGAAAGTTACGAAGGAATATGTATCAGCTTTTCAACGTAAACATTGAATATTGCCATATCTTTAAAACGCTATATCTCAAAAGTGATTTTTTAATATTGCGCGCACGATATATCAAGAACTATTGAATATATTTACATAAAATCTTAACCGAATATGTATTTAACTATGTTTTATAAATTGAACCACATTTTTGTACATATTTCTTCAAATAAGTATTTTTTGGGGGTAGCAAAGTTGAAATGTTAACTATTTTTAATATTTTTATTTTAAATTGGTATATAAAATAGAAATTAAATTTATATGTTAATAAATTGCGGTTCAGTTTCTTAAACAGACTGTTTGTATTAATTAGATACCCAAAATATTGTGTTTAGATAAATATTTTATCCGTAATCATGCTCGCAAGGTGACTATCTCATTTTTTCTCCAAAAATTATACCATATTTATGACTCTCCCAAATAAATATATACCAATAGGAAGATTTGAAAATGAATGTATTGTAAGAGAAAAAGCAGATATTTTTCTAGAAAAAAAAGTGAGTTGTGAATTGCATTGTTTCAGATATATAATGTATCGAATTGACAGTTTTCTTCCGTTATTTCGAGGTTTAAGAGTCGTATGTACCCTTACTTCTTGAATCTTTTTCCTAAAAGAAAATTTGCATAAAACAATCCATTGTAATTCAGCTAATAACAATATTGGATCTACTGACAGATAATAATAAAATAAAAAGGTTTTCTTCAAGAACTTCTAATTTCTTAATGTTTATTAATTATTTTCATGTCCAGACGATTTCTGTCTAAATAAACGAATTGAAAATTCCAGAAGTTTTCTGTCGTTATAATGAATTAAGTAGTCTATGGATTTTTACAAGATCTTGTATAAGTATCTGCCTTAAGGGACATACGACTATTAAAAATCGAAAAAGTGGTGGAAAACTGTCAAATTCGATACGTCATATCTCTGAAACAATGCAATTCACAACTCACTTTTTTCCCTAGAAAAATATCTGTCCTTTCTCTTATAGTACACACATTTTCAAATCTTCATATTGTATCTATTTATTTGAGAGAGTAATAAATATGGGTATAATATTTGGAGAAAAAATGAGATAGTCACATTGCGCGCATTATTACGGATAAAATATTGGTCTAAACACAATATTTTGTGTATCTAAGTCATCCAAACAGTCTGTTTAAGAAACTGAACCTCAATTTATTAACTTTTAAATTTAATTTCTATTTTATATGCAAATTTAAAATAAAAATGTTAAAAATAGTTAAAATTTCAGCTTTTCTAACCACCTCAAAAAACTTCTTTGGCGAAATATGTACAAAAATATGGTTCAATTTGTAGAACATAGCTAAATACATATTCAGTAAAAGTTTTATGTATTCACCCATTATTATGTATTATTACCCATTATTTATGTAGACCCATTCAATAGCTCTTGAGATATCGTTCGCGCAACATCAACAAAACACACTTTGAGATATAGCGCTTTAAAGATCATATTCAATGTTTACGTTGAAGAGCTGATACATTTTCCTTCAAAACTTTCATAATTGTGGGAATTTTTTAACGTGGATTGTTTAAATTGTTCAGAAAATACAGGGGAATAATATATATTATAAAAGCGAAAATTTTCGAGGTTTAACAGTCGTATGTCCCCTTATCGCAACAACATTATCTCAACTTGTAATTAGGTCAAAAATTTGGCTACTTATCAAATTATTAATTCATCCATTATTTATTAGAAATTTGAAGGCACATGCAATTTTTCAATAATATATATATTTTTTAAATTTATCACAAAAAAATTCTATACCTTTTAAAATATCGAGACATATTTATTAGTAGTTTTTTATTTGATTTTCCTAAAGAGTTAGAACTGCTTTTCTTTATATTTCGTAAAACGGATTTAACCACTTTTGACTACATGAAATAAAAAAATCTTCAACCAAAAGTTTTCGTGAAAAGAAAACGGTTTCTTGGAGTCTTCCGCAATGTTAACTGACAATGGTTGAATTGCCTTTTCCAGTTTTAGTTGAAATATAAATAGTTAATCAATTTTTATTCTAATTCGAGCAAAGCAATATGCTTAATCTGGGCTCCGGATCAAGACTTATCTTCAAGGCTAGGATTCTCGCTTTTTTCAATAACATAAAACAAGTTTTATTTATTTTTAAAGTATTACTTTAAAGTTTTATACTGAAAAAACATCGAAGTTGTGATTCATGTTCTTGAGCTACTCATTCACTACAAAATCTAAAGATATTAAAACTACCTTTTATCATCATTATTTGCAACTTTATCTCTGATAATTTACTTAGCAATTGCTTGAAATTGGAAGTTATACCAGAAAAATATCACTATAGTATTTACTTTTGTTATTATGTGATCTAAAAATAGAAAATCTTTGAGGAGAATATCTATTTTTCTAAGAGTGTAATTTTCAATCAAATGAAATACGATGGACATGGTAAATGGTAATTAACTGAAGGACTAAATTTTAGAAAATGCATTCTTAAACTCTTTCCTACTGGAAACCCCATCTATATACACGAAATAATTTCACAGATACAGGGATGAAATTTGTTATGTGAGCTTGACACATAATTTTTAGGCTTCTAACAAATTTTGGACAAAGTATTAGATGGAGTATGGATTTAGTATTAGTACTTGCTCTTGATTAACCGAAACTCATTGGAAAAGCGAACAGGGACAAAATATCCAAGTTTTATTAAATTTACGAAATTATTACGGCCTAGAATAGAATACTTGAATCATAAAATCAAATATTCTATGTATAACACCCTCAAGAATTTTTTCATTTATTTTCAACTGCGATGCTTCGACTTTTTAAGAAGAACTCTTAAACAGAGGGCATCTTTATAGGTAACTTAAGAAAAATATGAAGAAATCATAAAAAGAAGAGAGAAGGGGAGGGTTGGAAAAGAGAATGAACCGTTTGACTTCAACAGAAAACCCATAAAATGTCTTCAAAAACCTTTTAAAGTTAAGCACTTTCCCGACCCTCCCTCGTCATTTCCTCCCAAACGGGAAAATCCTCCAACGGAAAGGGTATTTCCCGGGCACAAAAATGCACCCCCGCAAGATGACCGGGAAAAGTCAAGATTCCATCAAACAATCATGGATCTCCGGATCGCCCCTTAAACGACGCTCCCATTGGTCGCCGGCGCAAACGATTATCCTGCGGGGCTGTTTTGGAATGGGGTATGCCGAGAGATTAAGAGAGCAGGGGAATCGTCGTCTGCGAGTAGCGAAGACTTTATGTGATGACGTACAACCCCCCCCCCCCCCCTTCCGCATCAAGAGAAATGAGGGTGCAGAACGGTCTTCCACTGGGGAACAATCAACTCAGCTTTGTCTACCCCCATGTCCTTTATAAAGCACCCTTTGTGCACCCCCCTTCGGCTTTGAAACGATTATGCAAGGTCCCTAGCAGGGGCTGTTAGCAAATAGAAAGGATGTTGTAGTTTAAAGACGCCGATATGTACGGAGAGTCATTTGAGACTGATCTATGTAGATCGATCGAGGTGGATACCAGTGGCGATAGTCAATGATCGTACAAGATGGCAGTACTGGTGAAGATACTTGGTGTATCATTGCACACAGTTAAATAGTCCTGAATATGTCTTTAGAAGTTTACTAATAAAATTAAACAGATTTAAATTAAAAACAATGAAAAGTGTAATAAAACTTCGTTTTTAAAACAAATGATGCTCTTCGTCGTCAGCAACCTCGCAATCCAAATTGGAAATAGTTGCTTGAATGCATTAGACTTCGTTTAATTATAATGACGACTCGTTTTAAGCTAAAATTGTGAAGAAGCACATAATTATTATGTAATTAAATGTAAGTTACAACTTTGCAATCGAAATTGGAAATTGTTGTCTGAAAATCTTTTGTTTCATTTAGTTATATCAACGACCCGTTTTGAACAAAAATTGAGGAAAAACACGCAAGTATTATGTAATCAGTGAAAATTACAACCTCCCACTCCAAACTGGAAATGGTTGCCTGAAAGCCTGAGGTTTCTTTAATTGTATCAACGCCTCTCTTTGAAATTACGAAGAAACAAGCAAATATTATATAATCAAAAGCCAAAGTTACAACCTCCCAATCCAAACTGGAAATGGTGGCCTGAAAGCCTGAGGTTTCTTTAATTGCATCAACGCCTCTCTTTGAAATTACAAAGAAACAAGCAACTATTATATAATCAAAAGCCAAAGTTACAACCTCCTGGTTAGAAATGGAAATGGTTGCTTGAAAGACTTAGGTTTCGTTTAGTTATATTAACTTCCCGTTTTCAAGCAACATGAGGATTATTCTGGACGGACTTCGTCGTCCTCGTCATCTGACCGCGGTTCAAAATGACGAGGTTCGTCCCAAAATAGCCCTCGTGTTGCTTCTGAACCGGACGTTAATATAACTAAACTAAACTGGACGGACTTCGTAATTTTGAACCGTGGTCATATGATAATGGAAAAGACTTACGACGGCATTGCGTAGAAGATAAACACAAATTGTGAACCGTGGTCATATGATAATGGAAAAGACTTACGATGGTATTGCGTAGAAGATAAACACAATCTACAATTTGCCTAAAAGCCGGCTATAAAACTTTAAAAGTACTAAATGTCCTACTTCCACTGAAAGGGGAAACTTTTCACATCCTTCAGTGTTTCAGAAAAGTACTTCCAATCGTAAAATGGATAAGACTTTAGATCTCATCGTAAATCACAAAAAAAAATTTAATGTTTCGAAAGAATTCCATTCAGTTAAAAACTGCAGTGCTAAAAGTTGGAAATAAATGGAAACAGAGCATACAGCATCCCTTATACTTTGCAAGACTTTCGGTACTTTAACAATATAATGCATCCCAAAAAAGAATGCAAATTTTTAAACAGAAAATATATAATAAAAAATTGTTAAGCAAGAAACTATTTTTAAAACATTTAAAGAAAATATTCTTTACTCATAAAAAAATCACATCAAAGAGCAAATATTTATTATTTTGAAGCATTTTATTGCCTCATATAAAGTGTTAACAAATTATCCAATTTGAATCCCGAATTTTATTGTTCAGAAGCTCAACTAGAGAGAAATTAATTCATCCGAAATTTGAAGAAATTGAAAGATCAAACGTTTATTTAGTAATAAAAGAATTCTGATTTTAATAGATAGAAACCTCTTTTACGCATTTTACAAGCACTAATAGATATTAAAAATTTAAAAAAAACAATATACACACAAATAATTCATATCAGTCTAATTAAAATTGAATGGCGTTATGAATTACCTTAATAAATGAGAACCGTATTAAAAATGAATTAACTATTGTGTATTACTCAATAACATAACTAAATTTCCATAAGCCAGACAAATTTTTAAAAAACTATTCATACTTTTGTCGGTTATAGCAAAAATTCCAATGACTCATAACGACCTTCTTCAAACCTTCACAACATGAAAATCGATTCCATTGCTAACGTTGATACACCTTTCTGAAAAATTCGTTGGCTTTATTAAAACATGAAAAACACATCTAAATTTTCTGGGCCGGTTAACAGAGTCTTCGATTGACAGACGCTCAGATAATCGAGGTTCTACTGGCTAATGTATCATACTTTTCTGTAACAAAAACATCGAAAAGACATTTTAATTTCTGGACACTGGTTCCAGCTGTACATATGACTTCGATTGAAGATGCCCGGATAATCGAGGTTCTACTGCAAATGTATACATGTAAGTTCAACAAAAAAACAATGAAAACACATTTGTACTTTTTGGCACAGGTTCGGTTAAGAGTCTTCGATTGACAGACGCTCAGATAATCGAGGCTCTACTGGTAATGGATAATAATTGTTGTGTAGCAAAAACATGAAAAACACATTTTAATTTTCTGGCACAGGTTCGGTTAAGAGAGTCTTCGATTGACAGACGCTCAGATAATCGAGGTTCTACTGCTAATGTACATCACATGGGTAACAAAAAACGACACATTTTAATCCTGGCACCGGTTCCAAGGAATAGACTTCTGATTGACAGAGCTCCGGATAATCGAGTTCTACTGCACAAGTTTAATTACCGTGGTAACAAAAAAAGACAAAAACATTTTAATTTTTTTGGACAGGCTTCTGGTTAAGAGTCTTGATTGACAGACGCCTTGGCAGATAATCGAGGCTCTCCACTGGTAATGTCATAATTGTTTGCCAACAAAACAGTGAAAAACACATTTTAATTTTCTGGCACCGGTCTTCTAAGTTAATATAGACTTGATATTGGTAGAGGTCCGATAGTCGAGGTTCTACTGTAAATGTATAATAATTGTTGTGTAACAAAAAACATGAAAAACACATTTTAATTTTCTGGTACCGGTTCGGTTAACATAGACTTCAATTCAGAGGCCCGATAGTCAGAAGTTCATACTGCAATGGTATAATAATGTTGTGTAACAAAAGCATGAGAAAAATCACATTTTAATTTTTTTTGACACCGGTCGGTCTAATAGACTTCGCTGACAAGAGGCCCTTGGATAATCGAGGTCTACTGCGAATGTATAATAAGTCGTTTGTAACAAAAAACAATGAAAAATACATTGATTACTAGTACCCGGTTCTGCTTAACATAGACTTCGAATGACAGATGCCCGGATAATCGAGGTTCTACTGCAAATGTATAATACTCAGTAAAATAAAAAACATGAAAAACATTATTTATTCTTTTTTTTGACACCCTCGGTAACATAGACTTCTGGCTGACAGAGCTCTGATAATCGAGGTTCTACTGCGAATGTATAATAATTGTGTGTAACAAAAACATGAAAAACACATTTTAATTTTTGGCACCGGGCTAGGCTTAAATAGACTTCATCTGACAGAGGCCAGATATCTAGGTTCTACTCTGCGAATGTATACATAATTGTTAAAATGTAAAAAACATGAGACGACATTTTTAATTTTTTTTTTACACCGGCTCGGGTGAACATAGACTTCGGCTTGATAGAGGCCCGGATAATCAGACTTTACCGTGAATGTATAATAATTGTTGTGTAACAAAAACATGAAAACACATTTTAATTTTTTTGGCACCGGCTCGGTTAACATAGACTTCGATTGACAGAGGCCCGGATAATCGAGGTTCTACTGCGAATGTATAATAATTGTGTGTAAAGTAAAACACATGAAAAACATTTTAATTTTCACTACTGGTACCATTACGGTGTCAGCACTTGATTGACAGAGGCCTCGGATAATTCCGAGCTATGCTAATTTATAATAATGTGTAAGTAACAAAAAACATGTTCAATTTTTTTGGCACCGGCTCAGTTAACATAGACTTCGATTGACAGAGGCCCGGATAATCGAGGTTCTACTACTAATGTATAACAATTGTTGTGTAACAAAAAATTATAAAGAAAAACAATTTCAATATATTTTCAGCTACTTAGAAAAAAATTTAATTTTATTAAAATTTTTAATAATATTCAATAAAATATAGTACTTGAAATAAATCATCACTAACAAAGTTTCATAGAGGTATAAAAGCTTAGTAAAATACTATATTTCAAGGGCTACATTTTACAAGCGGATCTAAATTTAATTTCGTCTACTTGTGCCTAAAATTTAAAAAAAAATTCTCACCTAAAGTCGACAATAAAAAAAAGTCGAACAGACAACTGTTCGCATCTCAACATCTTCAAAGCAATCTCTGATCTAATAACCATAAACCTTTTACACAACTCCTACTTTTCATCGCATTTCTTACCCTAAACAAACACCGTCACCGCCTTATATATATATCGAATAAATCCACCGATTCAAAACAGAGCTGAAAGACCCATTTCATATACTGAGAACGCCAAAGGCAGGCAGACGATGGAACAAGACAAGAAGAAAATCATTCCCACAGAGCGGTGTCTGAGAAGTAATGAAAAATCTTCCCCTTGTTTGATCTTCGCCGCCGAGCAAGCAGAAGGGGTGGTCCAAGAAGTCTGTTTAACAGTCACTTCAGTTCCTCTGCCACCCTGAGTCAATAAGACAGCAGAAAGGATCTCATTGTCCGTGGATTGTCCTTGTTCGTCGGGGGTTTTGTCGGTGGAACTGCGGAGGTGTAAACCGGAAAAAGACACTCTCCTGAACGCGCTGTCTTGTGTTCCTCCTCAGGAGATCCTTGGGATGGTAGGAGGAGATAGATTGGATGGCTCGGGGAGTTGTCAGACTGGGGAAATGTGGTGGGATTCTTCTGCTAGGTAGTCCTCGAACTGGAAAGTGGGTGAAATCAAGTGGAAGAGAAGATAAAAAGAGGTTAGTAGTTAGAATAATCGATTTCGGGATACCAGGTAGACAATTTTCAGTGAGTAGACTGAGCTTTTAAGATTTAAATAATTTGCTCATATTAAATTTCGAGGCATTGTACAAGGTGCCCAAGAGAGCCTTTGGGTGTGCTAGCTTGATAATTATAAAATGTGTGGATGAGGTCTTTATTCTTAACTTTTATGGGAAATATTCGGATGATTGCATGATTTACTTTACACCAATGTGATAGTAAGATAAATATCAGAGTGACTAGACTGAGCTTTTAAGATTTAAATAATTTGCTTATAATAAATTTAGAGGCATTATGCAAGGTGCCCAAGCGAGCCTTTGGGTGTGTTTGTAATTGATAATTATTGTGTGAGAGGTCTCACTTTCATGGGAAAGATTTGATGATTGCATGAGTACTTTCATCCAGTGTATAGGTGGAGATAAATATGAGGTGACCAGATGAGCTTTAAGATTTAAATAATTTGCTCATATTAAATTTCGAAGCATTGTATAAGGCTCCCAAGGAAGCCTTTGGGTGTGTTAGCTTGATAATTATAAAATGTGTGAATGAGGTCTTAACTTTTATGGGAAATATTCGGATGATTCCATGATTTACTTTTACATCCAGTGTATAGGTGGAGATAAATATTATGAGTGACTAGACTGAGCTTTTAAGATTTTAAAAATTTGTATAGCTCTCATATTAAATTTCGAGGCATTGTACAAGGTGCCCAAGGGAGACTTTGGGTGTGTTTGCTTTATAATAATAAAATGTGTGGATGAGATCTTTATCCTTAACTTTTATGGGAAATATTCGGATGATTCCATTATTTACTTTTACACCCAGTGTATAGGTGGCGATAGATATTATAAAGGTTATTTCTGGAGTAAAAAATATTTGACTTTTAGACAGTGCAGAATGCATGTAACTTAAAAGCATTAATTATTTCAGATCCTTCAGAAGTAAAATAAAGTAAATTAATGAATAACTCGTGGTATTTTACAGCAGAGAAAGAAAGAACCGAAAGAGCTCTAAAATTAAACAGTACTAAATGATTCAATGTTATACAAAATGTAAATATGAAATAATTTCCACTTTCCTAACGCGTTGGCTTGTGTTCCGATTCAAGGACTCCTCAGGATGATTTGGGGAGTTATCAGACTGGCAGAATGATTCTATTCTTCAGGTAGGTAATTCTCGGGCTGGAAAATGTATGAAATCAAGTTGAAGAGAAGCTAAAAGGGGTTTGTAGTTAAGATAATCACTTTCTAGTAAACCTAGTTACCAGTAGGTAGGTGGAGCTTTTTAACTTCAATAATTCGCATAACTTTCTTTAATACTCAATGTACCTGTAACTTCAAATATTTAGATATGTATTATCCGGGCATACAAGGGTACGTCTAATTCACGGTATTCTTATTGGATGAAATTAAAAATTTTGGTGATATAATATAATTCCCAAGCAAGGCAAGGCAATTAACTTGAATGCCCACCCATAGTCTAGGTTTCGCCTGGGCCTATCCTGGTTGAGGTACATGAATCAGAGGAAGAAGTTTATGGGTTTTATGCTCTGTCTGTTAATCAGAATTATTCATAAACTGGTGGACCGTTGTTGGCTTTAGCACTGAATTGATCTCGGTGGTGAAACCAAGATCTCAAAAAATTCAGATCTTGGGCTCCGATGTCGCTCTGACTAGCAAAAGTTGTCACACTTCCTCTTTATCATCGGTCTTCGACTCACGACTTATTTGTTACGCTGGACCAACTGAGATTGGTCACAACAACAATAAATTAAATCCTCAAATTTGTCTTATCCTATCTTGCATTTTTGAAAAAAAATTTGCACCATTCGTCTCTTTACTTACCCAGATTTGGAGTTCTTGTAAACATCGTTTTCCCCTTCCCTCTACAGCATGGGTTCCCAACCGTTTTTTCCTCAAGTACTCATTTATAAGTCTTTATTTTCGCGTATCCCTACTGTCATATTCCCTCCTCAAACCATTAATCTATGGAAAGAACTTTTTATCAATAAGGTTAAGGTCTTAAGTAATCTCAAGAGTCAACTGACTCGAATTAATAAAATTTGCAGGACATATTCGCTTTATTATAATAGAATTAGCTCAACGCCAGAACAAATAAAGCCAGTAGGTATTAATAATTTCTCATAACTTATAAGAATACCTAAGAATTACGCTTCTTTTCTGCTTTCCTTTTCCCTTATTTTGAGGGTAGGCTTTTGAGGCTAGACTTGCACAATTTTCACTTTTATTTTTCACACGAACTTGGGGAAAAAAATTCTATATCATTTTTAATCCCAAGTGGTTTCTTGTGTGCGTCATTACCGACTTTGAGTTCACGTACCCCAGGGGTATACTGGAGCCGATACGCAACAGAACGGCGTTCCGGCACTGCTTTTTTATCTTTTAGAGCGTCTCGGCACTTCTTTTAGAGATTTCCGGCACTGCTTTTAGAGCGTACCGGCACTGCTTTTACAGCGTTCCGGCACTGCTTTTAGAGAGTTCCGGTTCTGCTTTTTTGCGACTACACCACTGATGTATCCCAACTGGTGCTTCGCGTACCCCCATGGGTACGCGTACCACAGGTTGGGAATCTCTGTTATACAGTGCTCTGTAATGAGGTACTTACATAATTCGAAAATTTTTTTAAGGCAGAGCAACTAACATTTTGCCAAACCGCAACAGAAGAGCTCAATGGATACATTACCAGTTCATTCCTTCCAGCATAAGCTGTCGTTACGTAGTAAAATAAATCATGATTTATTCTTCGAAAAGTAGTCACATTACAGAGTAGTAAATTAAAACATTCTTCCTTTCCGATTCTGCCGTGAAATGCCATTAATCACGTACAGCGCACTTTTCAATTCACTCCAAAAATCCGACTGGGCTATGTCGAGTGGTTTCCAAATCCTCTCGTAATAAATAGAAAATCGAAAATGGTATAATTTCCGTTCTAAGAGCTGCGAATAGAAACTGAAATCCAGAATAGAAACAATAGTGAATACATAGATACGTCATTCAGAGTGAATGCGATGATTGGTGGAGAGTCAGACCTGTCTCTAACGGCTGATATTTGTATCTTATAAAAGAATCTTATTAAAGTATGGATACTGGAGGCCTGAAGGATCATTGAAAACTCAAATAGATAGTTTTATATACTTAAGATACTTCAGAGCTTCTTTTTGAATTTTTGTCAAGCATTTCTTCGAGTGTTTTTCAGGAGGAGGCAGCATTTTTCTGCAGTCGGTGTGTTTTATTTTTAAATTTTAGTTCTGTTTATTTATAAAATTGTCTCGAATAAATAAACCATGTTCTGAATAACTAAAACGCATAGCAAAATAAGCTTGGTCAACTAAGTCTTTTTTTAGTATTATTTCTTTCTTATACTGGTAGCTCCATGTAAAGAAATAAATATCCTCAGAACTTAAATCAGCGCTCTTAGTGTCTTCTGGGAAATGAACCAAATAAAACTTACGGAATCATACGTCAGCAGCTTGAATTATGAAATATACATTTTTTTGAAAATTGAGCCTAAAAATTTTTTATGGAGTTTATCTTGTTTTGCTCAAAGATAATGTTAAAAAATGTACTGCAAATCAATTATTTATTAATGTCAACAACAGTCGTAATTATAATTATGAAATGCGATTATTAAAGAAAATATAAGTGTGAAGCAGTTTAATTTAAAACTGTTAAATTTTTGTACCAACTGCATTTATTACATCTCTGTTCTGTTACAAGAGTTTCGTTGTAGCATCGCCACTTCGTTAGGCATTAACACTAATGCTTTCACAGTTACTCCATTCCTGGTGCTTCTGATCAGAAAATCGAAATGTGTGTTTCATTTTTTTAATAAAGTCAACGAAGTTTTCAGAAAAGATGTCAAAGTTCGCATTGGAGCTGATTTTAGCAGATTTTCACTACGCGAAGGCTTGTAAAATGTTGTTGGTCTGATAGGAAGCTGTTCTTTTATAACTCAAAAATTGATTTATAGAAAAGAATAAAAACACAGTTCCATTCTTTTAAGCAATTCAGTAGTGACGTAAGGATATCCCATGCATTTTCATAAAAAAAAAAATGGCCAATTATCGAAAAGGAAACATGTAGTGAATTTGAAAGGGTTAAGGGTTAAAATTTGGTCTCTATTAACCTACTTTTCGATTATCCAAAACGAAAAATGTAGTGAACTTGAAAGGTTTAAGGGTTAAAATTTGGTCTCAATTAACCTACTTTTCGATTATCCAAAACGAAAAATGTAGTGAACTTGAAAGGGTTAAAATTTGGTCTCTATTAACTTACTTTTCGATTATCCAAAACGAAAAATGTAGTGAACTTGAAAGGGTTAAAATTTGGTCTCTATTAACCTACTTTTCGATTATCCAAGATTATAATGGCCCCAATCAACTCAGTTCTAATGTACATTTCCAGCTTCACGCCGTCACACGAAATTCCTCTTGAGCAACATCCCCCCAGTGGCTGGAACATTCATCAAAGAGGCAGGCCGGGTTGTTTCCGATTCCATCAAAAACGACGTGTCATCCAGGCTCGTCTTTTCCGTCATCAACCTCTAATAATGATATTCATTCTCCCGCGCAGTGGCATTGGAATTCCTCCATTTGCCAGGTCATAATGAATCATTGCTTCGCAAATTTCGGCCGTATGGGGTAGCGATCGTTAGCAGGCATAGCGATACAGGAAGGTCAATGCTTGGTAAATAGATGGTGGGTGCCGAGGCGAGAATGTGTGAATGAGATTCCTCTCGCGAGGTGGTTGGCAAATTATTTGCAATTCCCGTTTAATTATGCCTGTTTTGCTTGGATTACTTGGAAGTGGGGTTTCTGTTTTTGTAGTGTATCTGTGAGTGAGGAGGTAATTTAAATATTTAAATGGTTACTTCTCCTCAATATAGACCTATGTGGCCTACGATCATCAACACTCACGGCTAAAAGTATAAATTTCGAAACAAAACAATTTCAGGTTGCATTTGTGTTTACAGTATGTGTAACAGAGTACATAATAAGTATTCTTCACATTATGCAAAATAATTATACTGCTACATAGATTGGATTTTACTTCCTCGTATACAAAGAGAAAGTATTGTAATCGTCAAAAAATTCGAACTGGAGATTTTGACGAATCGCCACGTTTCAGACCTCCCTGAGTCCGAAAAACACTATTTTGGAATTATGTCTGTCTCTGTGTGTGTCTGTCTGTGAACACGATAACTCGAAAACTATTAGAGCTACGGGGATGAAATTTGGTATGTGGTCTTTAAACATAATTTGTACGTTCCTATCAAATTTTGGACAAAATCCGTCAATGGGAACTCTGTCTGTCTGTATGTCCGAAGTCATGTGAACACTATAACTCAAAAACTTCAATAGCTAGCTGGATAAAATTTGGTACAGAGTTTCATCGTCATGAATGTAGGTCCGTATACAATTTTGGGCCAAATCCGTCAACAGGTTGACTGTCTGTAGGTCTGTATAATTGCATACTTGACGAATTCGTTTCAAAACTAAACATCTCCACGCGCATGCGTACTGGACGCAATCTTCTGTGGATGATAGTCAGCGGCTCCTGCTTGGCGCTTTTTTCTTCCCTTTTGGCTCCGTTTTCTCCCTTTTGGCGAATTCTGATCTTGCTCGGATTATTTTATCTCCGTTTGTTTTGTCGTTTTAACGTGTGCTGGAGAAACTTGTTGCGTTCTAGGAATACACCAGATTCTAAATTTTTATCCGAGCGAGTTTGCTGGGAACTGACTTAATTTCGCTTATTTTTTTTTATCTCCACTTCGTTAAGGGTTTTAGCTTATTTTTTGTCCCTACATGTGTTAGGAGTATACGACAAAGTTTAGGGGAGACCACTCCCGCTGGTTTTGTGTTCTATGTGCAATTTTAATAACCCGCTCGAATGAAAATAGTGTCGAAAGACATAAATCCGACCTACGACCTGTCAGTATGAACGGAACTCAGTAGTAAGTAGAGAAGACACTGTACAAGAACGGTTACAAATGTTATCAAGTTAATTCGAGTCTTTTGATTCTTAACCTAAGCCCTTAATATTATTAATAAAAACATCGTTGTCCGAAGGGATGATTAGGATGGGCTACGACAGCGGGGTTTATCCCAAAATAAAAAGACTAATCAAGGGGTGCAGGAGGAAATAAAAGTGTTAAATCGCTTCTTAAACGTTTTCTACTTCCAACTTTTATTTTGGTTTTTAACTTTTTACTTTCTCGTATACGAAGTATACAAAGAGAAAGTATGTATTGTAATCGTCAAAAAATTCGAACTCGAGATTTTGACGAATCTCCACGTTTTAGACCTCCCTGAGTCCGAAAAACACAATTTTGGAATTATGTCTGTCTGTCTGCTTGTTTGTCTGTCTGTGAACACGATAACTCGAAAACTATTAGAGCTACGGGGATGAAATTTGGTATGTGGTCTTTAAATATAATTTGTAGGTTTCTATCAAATTTTGGACAAAATCCGTCAACGGGAAGTCTGTATGTCCGAAGTCATGCGAACACTATAACTCAAAAACTTGAATAGCTAGATGGATAAAATTTGGTACATTGTTTTATCGTCATGAATGTAGGTCCGTATAAAATTTTGGGCCAAATCCGTCAAATGTCTGTCGGTCTGTATAATAGCATACTTGTTCAACTCCATGCGCATGTGTAAATGCCAGTGTAAAGAAGGGTTACTCCGAAAACTTGGCAGTTGTCCAAAAACCAATTCTGGCCGCGAGCTTTTGTAAGGAAGCAAACATTTAGGGCGTCTCGTTTTACTTGCGTATTGGAAGCAATCTCTGCGCATGCGCAAGTTATTCTCCTGTTTTCTTCTCCGCACGCGGAACTGGCATTGCTCGAGTTTGATAAAAAAAATAAATATTGCGAAGTTTTAATACATACGTATCTTTTTGAATATGATTCTTCACCTCAATATTTTACTATCACTATAATCAACAATGAAAAACCTTCTGATAGTCATTGCATTCTGGGTTACAGTTGGTTCGAACTTTTTATCGACGCAGGGGGAAAGGAAATGACAAATGTTTGAAAAGTATACGAGAAAGTTTAGGGGAGGCCACTCCCACTGGTTATAGAAGTGTCACTTAAAACAATTCACTTATGACGCATTTCAGTCGGTCTAATCATTATTCGTTCGGTGTGATCATACTGACCAATTTATGGCCAAAAGAAATCAATAAAGCGATCCTCAAATTCGATTTGTGGGTTATCAAAAAAAATACAACACCTAATCAACACAGACACCTGCCATGGCGATGCTTTCTCCTCTCCAAGCCGCCCGGGGCGCATATTCCCATTCCTTACTTGATTTTGAGTGTGGAGGAAAACTGAACGATTTCATTGGTCCACTCCTACGAGAAGTCATACGCGCAACCGCTTAGTTTATAGAAACCGCACTGAGCAATTGTAAACATAGACGCAAGTATTAGTTGATAAATTATGTTTACTGAATCACATAAGATGAATTAGTTCGATTTTGTCTTCATTTGTCAAATTTTTTTTCCTGCAGGGCATGAATCTCTGCTTTCGAGTTATCGTGTTCACAGACAGACATATTCTAAAATTGTGTTTTTCGGACTCGGGGAGGTCTAAAACGTGGAGATTCGTCAAAATCTCGAGTTCGAATTTTTTGACGATTACAATACTTTCTCTTTGTATACTTCGTATGCGAGAAAGTAAAAATATATTAAATTTCATCCGCCCGCCAACTAAAGGTAAAATATATCTCTCATATTATTGTTCCCACGCCATATGGATCATCACGATGACCTTGACCCCAAATTCTGCCTTCACAATACTAACCAGCTGGAGTGTTCTCCCCTAAACTTTCTCGTATACTTCCCCAAAAAGTTGCCGTTTCCCCTTCCCCAGCGTGGATAAAAAAATTCGAACCTATTGTTACTCAGAATCCAATGACTATCGGAAGGTTTTTCATTATAGTGATTGAAAAATAACTAGGGAAAGAAAGAAATTCAAAGACATGCGTAACAATTTTCCTCTCTTACCGGATCAAGGACAAACTGACGTAATTCGCTACTCCGTAATGAAATTCCTATCCGTTCTTCCAGTACGCATGCGCGTGGAGATAACAAATTTTCTTCAAAAGTAAATTAGACGGACCGACAGACAGTCAACCCTTTGACGGTTTTGGCCCAAAATGTTATACGGACCTACATTCATGACGATAAAACTGTGTACCAAATTTTATCCATCTGGCTTTTCAAGTTTTTGAGTTATAGGTTTCGCATGACCTCGAACATACAGGCAGGCAGACTTCCCGTCGACGGATTTTGTCCAAATTTGATAGAAACCTACAAATTATGTTTAAAGACCACATACCAAATTTCATCCCCGTAGCTGTAATAGATATCGAGTGTGTTTTCCGGACTGGGGGAGGTCTGAAACGTGGAGCTAGTTAAAATCTCGAGTTCGAATTTTTACTCTCTCGTATACGAAGTATACAAAGAGAAAGTATTGTAATCGTCAAAAAATTCGAACTCGAGATTTTGACGAATCTCCACGTTTTAGACCTCCCTGAGTCCGAAAAACGCAATTTTGGAATTATGTCTGTCTCTGTGTCTGTGAACACGATAACTCGCAAAGTATTAGAGCTACGGGGATAAAATTTGGTATGTGGTCTTAAAACATAATTTGTAGGTTTCTATCAAATTTTGGACAAAATCCGTCAATGGGAAGTCTGTATGTTCGATAACATGCGAACTTTCTCGTATACGAAGTATACAGAGAGAAAGTATTGTAATCGTCAAAAAATTCGAGTTTAGTTTAGTTATATTAACGTCCCGTTTTGAAGCAACACGAGGGCTAGTTTGGGACTGACCTTGTAATTTTGAACCTCGGTCAGATGACGAGGACGACACCTGAGCTGGCACCTCCCTCTCCAAGCTTCCAAGCCCCATACACGGCGGATCTTCGGTGGAGCCGGGTCTCGAACCTAGAGCGCTCCGGCCCCAAGGCCGAGACCTTACCACTAGGCCACCGCGGCCTTTCTCGTATACGAAGTATACAAAGAGAAAGTATTGTAATCGCCAAAAAATTCGAACTCGAGATTTTGACGAATCTCCACGTTTTAGACCTCCCTGAGTCCGAAAAACGCAATTTTGGAATTATGTCTGTCTCTGTGAACACGATAACTCGCAAAGTATTAGAGCTACGGGGATAAAATTTGGTATGTGGTCTTAAAACATAATTTGTAGGTTTCTATCAAATTTTGGACAAAATCCGTCTACAGGAGGTCTGCCTGTCTGTCTGTCCGCGGTCATGCGAACACTATAACTCAAAAACTTGAATAGCTAGATGAATAAAATTTGGTACAAAGTTTTATCGTCATGAATGTAGGTCCGTATAAAATTTTGGGCCAAATCCGTCAAAGGGTTGATTGTCTGTCGGTCTGTATAATCGCATACTTGTTCAACTCCATACGCATGCGCAATAGTAGAAATGAATGTGCAAAGAAGAGACACTTCGAAAACTTGGCAGTTTGCCAAAAACCAATTCTGGCAGCGAGATTTTGTAAGGAAGCAAACATTTAGGTCGTCTCGTTTTACTTGCGTGCTGGAAACAATCTCTGCGCATGCGCAAGCTATTCTCCTGTTTTCTTCTCCGCACGCGGAACTGGCATTGCTTGAGTTTGATAAAAAAAAAAATATTGCGAAGTTTTAATACATACGTATCTTTTTGAATATGATTCTTCACCTCAATACTTTATTATCACTATAATCAACAATGAAAAACCTTCTGATAGTCATTGCATTCTGGGCTACAGTTGGTTCGAACTTTTTATCAACGCAGGGGGAAGGGTAATGAAAAATGTTTGAAAAGTGTACGAGAAAGTTTAGGGGAGGCCACTCCCGCTGGTTTGACGATTACAATACTTTCTCTTTGTATACTTCGTATACGAGAAAGTAAAAATATATTAAATTTCATCCGCCCGCCAACTAAAGGTAAAATATATCTCTCGTGTTGTTGTTCCCACGCCATATGGATCATCACGATGACCTTGACCCGAAAGTCTGCCTTCCCAATACTAACCAGCGGGAGTGGTCTCCCCTAAACTTTCTCGTATACTCCTAACACATGTAGAGAAAACTAGAATAATAAAAGACGTCAAATAAACTCCCGTCGCAAGTAAACCAAAGTTGGAACCACGCGTGGTTTGAAGGATCAAAACAAATTCAAATCCTCTGCTCATTCTTTTGCGCAACAGGACCTGGCGAGACTCCCTAAATGTTTGCTTCCTTACAAAATCACTCCAGAATTGGTTTTTGGCAAACTGCCAAGTTTCGGAGCGTCCCTTCCTTGCACAGGCATTGCCACCAGTAGGCATGCGCAGGGAGTTAGTTTCAAAACTGAACAAGTATGCGATTATACAGACCGACAGACAGTCAACCCTTTGACGGATTTGGCCCAAAATTTTATACGGACCTACATTCATGACGATAAAACTGTGTATAAAATTTTATCCATCTGGCTTTTCAAGTTTTTGAGTTATAGCGTTCGCATGACCTCGAACATGCAGACAGACAGACTTCCCGTTGACGGATTTTATCCAAAATTTGATAGAAACCTACAAATTATGTTTAAAGACCACATACCAAATTTCATCCCCGTAGCTCTAATAGTTTTCGAGTTATCGTGTTCACAGACACACACACAGACACACATACAGACACACACACAGACAGACATAACTCCAAAATTGTGTTTTTCGGACTCAGGGAGGTCTAAAACGTGGAGATTCGTCAAAATCTCG